>OZ004667.1:0-58269 GCA_963924505.1 Agonopterix alstromeriana
GCAAGTCCTTTTCTTATTGGTTCCCGCGCAAAACTCCAGATTGATTGAAAATTGACAATAACAATAATTTTTGTTTTATTATTATGGTTTTTATGGCTCCCGAAGCACAGCTTGTCTCAAATAAATACAAAAAACTTGAGGTTTTTTAGCACAGTTTGTTTTATCATGAGATTCATGAGATTCAAAATCATGATAGCACGATGAATAATCTCCATGGACATTAATTTTGACATTTTCTGCTGCCAATTTTTAGAATGTCTTTCAAAAATCGCACACCAAGCTGAGAAGCAACGCGCGTTCTTGCAAAATCGACGACATTGATTACGAATAAAGCAAAAATGATAGAATGGCCCAAAAAGACCAGTATTCAGAGCCGTTAAAGAAATTGTATTTAAAAAAACTGAGTTTTGCGCGGGAAGCGGAAGTAAAGGATGGGATTTATTCAACATCCATTTTGTATCTTAATTTTCTAAATTCGTTTTTCGCGGCTATTATTGTGTTAATGAAGGGGAATTATTATTAATAACAGTGATATTAATGTTACTACATTCATAATGTGCTTCACAGTAGTCCTATATGCAGGACTGAGACGCAATTTCATACATTTTGCTCAAGGTCGTCGGACGCCACGCAGTACTGAAACACCATTCCCGATCCGATATTGGCGTAGGACTGCATGTAGGACAACTGTGAAAAGGCCCCTTTAAATTGAGGATCCTGATTCCTGCCTGCTAGCTGGTTGGCTGAAAACTGCTAAATCCTGAAGCCGTAGCATGTTAAACGTGATACGGCTGTATCACGTCTTTTATCTCGTTCGTTCGCGCGCAAATAGAAAGAGAGTAAAGGTGTGATCGCGCTATATCACTCTGCCATGCTACCCATGCTGCTAAACCACTTCTATACAAACAATGCTAAAGTCATGCTAACGAATTGAATCACAGTTTTTATGCAATTAGACATAAAACTGTGTATATAAATTAAAATACGGTCTTTTTACCCGACTGCGCCAGAAGGAGGGTTATGTTTTTCGAGCGTATGTATGTATGTTTGTATGTCTATTTCTTTGGCACGGCCTACCGCCTAAACGGCTTGATGGATTTTAACGTATGAGGTGTCATTAGATTCGTAAAAATTGTGAGAGTGACATAGGCTTTATTAAGTTAATATGGCGTTTGCAAAATAAAAAAGAGAGGGCGAAAAAACTTTTTTTTGTGAAAATTACAATATGGGTATCAAATGAAAGCTAGTAATCAGACGATTTCAAAAATATATACTAAAATATATATTATAGTACTTTTATGTTACTGTTTCGACACAAGACTAAAAACTATAAAATAAACTAAATTATTAAAATAAACAAAAAACCCGATTGCATAAAAAACCTATTAACTGAAAAGAGAAAAAGAAGCTCTACAATCACTAATCAGCTATAACAGCATTATTTGAGCTAATATAATTTGAATGTCTACCTAATTAAATATAATAAAAATCTATCAATCGATGAATACCCTAATGACCAAAATGTCTGGTTTTGGTTTTGACAATGTTACACTATGTAATTTAATATTGAATTTTGAATAAACAATTTTGATTTGATTTGAATACCTACTTTACCAAAAGAAAAAGTTGAGACCGTTTTCTCCTAAAAACACTCACTGTTACTCACTTTCAGGCTGTGATGTTTTAGTCGAATCTGTATTTTGCCTTTTTTTTTTAAAAAATATTAATAATAATTCTTTATTTTCTGTTTTTTTTTTTTTTGGGCAGTTGCTAAGAAATTAGGATTACCTACCTACAATTTATCAACCTACTATTTAGTATTGTAAGATTATGAATCTTACAATACTAAATAGTAGGTTGATAAATTTTAGACCATTTCATGTAAACATCGCCAGAACCAACTTAGATCACCATAATTTGCTACAAGTATATTAGAGTTTGCTGCCTCGAATTTTTCGTGAGTTTTCGTCTCTTTTTTATTTGTATGGAACAGTGCCTGCCTTTTGATATGTCGAAATGGTCAAACAAACAGACAGACAAAAAGCACTTGGCCGGTTTTATTATTTATTTTACCTTCTTTAGAGTATTGCACTACCTATATAATCAAGCACGTATCCGAATATTTGTATGGAAAAAAACAGTAAATAAAGGACACCATTGATCTCTTATGGGAGCACCGATAATGAAACGAAGGAGACAATTTCATAAAGCTTTCAGTTTATTAGTTAAACAAATATCACTTTTATTTACAACCAAAGCAATCACAAATTAAAGTTAAAACTAATCATAATCACCTAAAACTACTTAACAGATCGAAATATTTACAATAGAGTTAACAATCTTTAACTTACGGAACGTTTAAACGCGTCAACTATTCAATCGATTCGCGAAAGGCATTTTACAATCGTTTTAAGTACCCTACTGTCGTCGGGTGATATCGCGCTCGGCCGGGGCGGGGCGGGGCGGGGCGGAGGGGGGCGGGCCGCGCTAAGTACAGGGCGGGGGCGACGCGGGGCGCGGTCACGCCGTCGCCAGCGGCTGCGTCACGACGGGCGAGCGCCGCCGCGGCGACTCCTCCGCGCCCCCCGCCGCCGTCCCCGTCCCCGCCGCCCCCGCAGCCGCGACCCCGCCCGCGCCCTCCGTCAGCCGCAGCGCCACCTCCAGGTCGCGCAGCACCTGCAACCGGACCGCATGCTACGATTAACGGTTGTCACAGACACGTAATGTGTCGCTGTACTCTTCTTACGCACGCAAAATTACATAAGCACGTCTTTTTCCTGCGCGAGTGGAAGCGATTACAAATTTGCGTGCGATAGTAGAGTACAGCGATATATTATAGCGGCGGTTTGTGATGAACTTAAAGTGCAGTGGTAAAAGATGTGACTCGAGAAGAAGCGAGTCGTGCGGTGTAGGTTCTATTAGCTACGTGCACGACACTCGCGCCATCTAGCGCATTTACCCCTGAATTATTTGTACAGAAAAGGTAAAGTTAAAATAAAGCTAAAACTGAAGAAATGAGTAAAACCCCATTCTTCGCTTTGTTTCCATACAAACTTTCACCCCGTTTTCAAACCTTTTGGGGGTTGAATTGCACCAAAAGATTTGCGATAAACTTATTAAGTGAACATCTAGATGCCAATAAAAACATTCATGCCAAAGCGCCGAGCTCATCTCTGGAACTCTTTTGCGATTTAATTAGATCCAATCGTAGCTCGGCGACTGAATCATTACAGTGTAGGCAGAGAAAGGTATGAACGAGATCTGCGGAGAACGGCCAAGCTCCATCGCAGCACATGATTAAATATCCCTACAGATCGGAAGCTTCAAACGAGCGTTCACTCACACATGTCGCGCGTCGCGGGACGCACGAACAGGAGCACACACTCAGCCGGGGTATGTGTATGTGTGCACCCGCTCGTTAAGGGACCCGGAGATGATCATTTGCGATTGTCAATGTTCATGTGATTGACGCTCATTGAAGCGAACATTGATCGTTAACTTCAGGCGATTGAAGCGCTTGTCAATTTTACTACGACATTGAGAGCAAATGATAAAATTTTAATTTATGGCGAATGACGCACGTATATTGGATGCTCAATGACAGCAATTGATAGTAGATTTTTAGAGTTCCGTACGTAAAAACTCTTCGAACGGCTACTCCTACCTCGTCTTGCCGGTCACGTTGACCCTAACCTAATTGCAGAGCAGGCTGGGTTCCGACCAGGTAAATCATGTTGCAATCAAACTCTGAAGCTTACGCAACATATCGAGGATGGGTTCGAGACGGGGAAGGTAACGGGCTCCGTTTTTGTGGATCTTGCGGCAGCCTACGACACAGTGAACCATAAACGCCTGCTATGGAAGGTTAAGGGCATGACTGACGACCGTAAATTCGTCCAAGTCCTCAGAGAAATGCTCCACAATCGCCGATTCCAAGTTCATCTAGGCCCGGAAAAAAGTCGCTGGCGCTCTCAGAAGAACGGTCTGCCACAGGGGAGTGTCCTGGCCCCGCTTCTGTTCAATATTTACACCAACGATCAGCCGTCAATCCCAAATACATCCCGCTTTTTGTACGCTGACGACCTGGCCCTGACATCCCAAGCTACATCTTTTGAGGAAATGGAGGCAATCCTTGGTGCAGCACTTGACTCGCTCGGTGCCTACTAGGACAACAATGCCTTAAAGCCCAATCCGTCCAAAACACAATCATGCGCGTTTCAAAATCTGCTATCCCATACAAAACTGCAGTACCGTTTCGACTAAAATTTAAGACACAACAGATTTTTTTTATTTTTTCTCGATGTTGGCTCCATAGTGAAAGTTGTTCAGTTTTATGGTCTGAAGCACCCCCTTAAGTATTACTAGGGTGATTTGTTACACCCTGCATACAATGCAATATCTACGTTGGAAATCATTAATACTTGTGAGCGATACGACTTTTCATAACACAGTTCAGCAAACGACTGAGGCTGCGCGAAAGATACGCCTTCAATCGATCCATCATCTTCAGCGATTGTAAAATCACGTAAACATTGACAATAGCAAATAATCGTCTCCGCGACCCTTAAGTACCGCAACAGCACCGCACAGGCACGCGATAGAGCGGCCACTCCTATGAAGCTTGCGATCGTCGTGTGATGATGGGTGGCTCATACAGACCTCGGTCTCCTTGTGGTCGAGCAGAGCGAAGCGCGTGTCGAGCGCGGTGAGGTGCGCGAAGGTGAGGTGGAGGTGCGCGTGGAGGCGCAGCAGCGCGAGGGAGCGGAAGTGCGCCGCGTACATGTGTGCCACCACGTGGAACAGCAGCCGCACGATGCGCCGCACCACCGTCTCGAATTGCGCCGGGAACTCGTTCGCTAAGGGTAACATACACTTATATTATTTTCACCTCACAAGCTCGAAAAGATTCTGTTTATCGTTCGAAAACTGAGTGCAAAAGTGTATTCTATCCGCTGGCGTGGAAAGAGCTTTTAAAATTAGAATCTTTCTATTCCATATTTTTCTATGATATTCATATTCACTGATAATGCATTAATAACTATTTCATGTTGCGCCAACCTCGTTTTTGCAGTGAGGTGAAAAGTTTTGTGTTTCGCTCGGCAGCAAATTTATTCTGCACCTCGTACCTTTGAAACCCTCGCTACACTCAGGATCCTTCGCTTGCTCAAGTTTCAATACAAGTACTCGCGCCAAAAAACAGCTTTGCAGCCTTGCTTAACAAAGAACCATTTCTATGAGTAGGGCGAACGCTCACGTTACACTATGTATGCGTTCGGGTTACGCAACATTTTCCTCTCCTGACATGATATGAGTAGGTAGTTTAGGTCGATCTAAAACTGCCTTCGGTATTTCAAAGCGCCCAGAGAGTCCAGTGTGACCTGTACCAGTCGGGGAGGACGTAACAGATATTTTCAATGCAAAACATGCTCGGATATGAAATATCGTTATGAAATGGAGCTGAACGTTTCCAAATATTAGATACTGAGCAGTGTTATATATTCTTTCTATATTCAAAGTGGCCTGAGTAGGTCGTTGAAATGTAACCGAAAGGCGCGATCCGGCTACTGCAGGCGTCTGAGCAGCCGGCTTCGTGAGACGGGCAAAACTGTTCTGTTTTTTTTATTGTGAGGGTAATATTAATAATAAATTACGCTCACAGGCACGTTGTATATTGTAATGATGCCAAGTCAGCTTCATGATCGAACCAACCCAGGTTTGGCAAACTGGCGTGGTAGCCATAACACCAACCAACCGGGTCGTCAATGATCAGGATCAAGTGATCATAGCTACACCTTGTGGTATTGCAACACGGTTGCTCAGTTCATCTTAGTACGATTAGTTTTCCAATAAGCGCTATTCTTTTTAAATGTCCATACAGGGTGTTAGGGTTGTATTACTATAAGGTGTGATTGTACCCATACTGAACAACTTTCCCTAAGAAACATATAGGAAATTCGCTAACAAGTTTTCAACTTTCCATTCTAAATGCAATCAGCTGATCAAATGTTTGTATACATTTCAGGGAGAAATGTTATGTTAATTAATTAGTGAGATTTTGATGGTTACCATGTAAAGGCGTATAAATAAGTTGAATTGATCCCTTTTATTGCAGACAGCAGATTATTTTGTTGTTATTATCTTCATAGTCAAAGTTGTTCAGTTTGAGAGCCTAAATCTAAAGTTAAGACCATCAAACTGATCATCTAACGAATCTCTCGTAATATTTAAGGGGAGATTGTTTAGATTAGATTAGACTGTAAACCACCCTATTAAATATTACTAGGGTGATTTTTTATACCTTTTATACAAGGTTTTTCTTAATATGCAAACGGTTTTTTAAGAGGATGCTCAGACCATCAACCGAAAATCAGGCCAACATCGAAATTGCGAAAAAACATCTGCTGTTCCATACAAAACTGCAAATCTACTCGAACCGAAGTATGGGACAGCTCAACAGTTTTTTTCGCGATTTCGATGTTAGTCCCATAGAGAAAGTTGTTCAGTTTGATAGTTTGATCATCCCCTTAAAAACCCGTAGGCATATTAAGAAGGACCATACATACAGGAGTATACATGGTGTTAGGGTAAACAGTTCCATTACTTTAAGGGTGATTGTACCCATGATATGTACCCATGATACTGATCAACTTTCCCAAAGAAACCTTTATGAAACTAACAAAAAAAATTGTGTACTTTCCATACTAAATTCAATCAGAATCATGAGTACAATCACCCCTTAAAGTAATGCAACTGTTTACCCAATACCCTGTAGAATGTAGATTGGAACTGAGTTGTGGTGCAATCCAGAGCGTTTCCAGAAAAAACGCTCATTAAAATTATAGATTAGCGTGATACAAATTATTAAAATAAAAATAGTAAATACCATATTTAGTGGGAAATATAGTCTCGTCGTTGACGGTCTTCTGTGTGTAAGTCATGACGTAGTCAATGTACTGGGGCGCGGCGATGCGGGACTTCTTGCCGCGCTCGTCGTACCACGCGTAGGAGCGGCCGCCCGGGCCCGTCATGTCGGGGCAGCTCGCCGCCGTGCAGAACTCCGACACCGTGCCGTACAGCAGGTTCACGTGGTCGAACAGCGCCAGCGCTGCAACACGACGAGCGGCACCGGTTACTTTACTCTCTATACTGTCTAGGTAGGTAGTGTCTACTAGCACACGAGGTTCAACATTTTATTATTAAGGGACCATCAGTATTAAACCCGATCAAATTTCCTACAAAACAAGTGGTATGCAGGCTTGTCATAGGGTTTAACCTTTGAGGGCTACAGTGCCGAGAAAGTAACGGCTTTAAAAAATTATGAAATTTATAAGGCGACCCTCATGAAAATTGAAGATAAAAAGAAAATTATTTCGTATTCTTAATCAGCGACCCGTAAAACCCCCGGACACAAATTTTCAGTCGGTTCGGTGAACCTTTAAAAGCTGCTTTTGGCGTTTGAAATTTCCATGGCAACCATTTTGGATTTCGATACTTTGTATTTTTTCACCGGCAACCAAATTTGACCAAGATCCTCTATGATATTTTAGAGGCCCATAACCCATCTGTCTTTGTTTCCTCGGGCATATAATTATCCCCAAATGTCATCCTTGTACCTGCATATTCCGTGCCGTAAGGGATTCAACCTAGGAGATCAATTAGAGGTATCTAGTCGATCCCCACTTTCCATAGATACCCAACGTATAGTAAAATGATTTCAGGGGTCATAATAAGATGATAAAAGGAATATTTTGACTTCCTCAGAAGGTCGACTCCTAACGGATGTGGTCAACGGCCCGCGGTCTAACAACATTCGCTGAAACTATTTTAAGGGGATGATCAGACTATCAAACTGTACATCTTTCTTTATGGAACCAATATCGAAATCGCGAAAAAAGCAGATTCTTTTCTATTTTGGTTCCAATAGTAAAAGTTGTTCAGTTTGTTGGAAAATAATATAAAGTTTGCGAATAGAGCATGGCCGCTCGTCGCTATACCGCATTTCACATAATATGAGTTCTGACAGGACTCTTATGTCAAGAAACTAAGTAAACGAAAATTGCTTGTTTTACGCATCTTCCTATGTGAAACGGATTATAGTTAGTGGGAGAAAGCGAGCGAGCAACGCTTGTGTGTGTGTCGCACTCGCACTCGCGCTCGCGCTCGCACGTGCTCCGCGATACAGTGGCGAGTCGTGCATGACCGCACCATGTTTAATTCTATATTTGGAATGCGTCGATCTGAAGTATATTCAGCCTTATGTAGGTTAGACCGAGGCCGAAGCGAAGTCACTCTCCTTCGTATACTTACATACTAGACTAGTATACAGGGGTACGATACGGTATTGTACAGATGGAGATGTAGTCTACAGTACGACCGGGAATATAAAAACCTCGTCAAACTTCGTTTGCGCAGAATCTTTCGACAATACCCGAAGTCGTTTTTAGTAATCAAACTATGCGAAAAAGGCGCGAAAACAATTTGCCATTCGTGTCAAGGGATTGAAGGTGGCACATCCTGATTGGACAATATAATTTCGCGCGCTATTAAAAATTTGTCCACTGCGCAGGTACGTCGGGGGAACTTATAAATCAGGTACTACTCTGTACGTACTGTGGGAGGCGAGCCACTCGTTGTAGTCGAGGCCGTGGGGCAGGTCGACGAGCTGGCGCATGTCCAGCTCGGGCAGCTTGCGCTCCAGCAGCGCCTCCTGCAGGTACAGCTTGGGGTCGCCGGCCGCCTCCCCCTCCCGCTCCTTGCGCCGCGCCTTCCTGCAAACAACAACGTCATTTGTTTTAACAAAAGCAAGGCAACGTTCGAGAAATACGACACAATAGATAATACGTCAATAAAACACGGACGTATGACCTTGAGACCAATCGGGCTAAATAAATCTCCACTGTACCGTGATTGGACTGCGTCCGAACCACAACTTTGAACATATTCGGTATTGCGCTTATTTGACAGCCGTTAGAGCCATTTTGACAGATCTCTCAGACGTTGAAGGCTGTCAGTCAAGTTTACCGCGATAATTCACTAGGATTGAACTTCGATATTTTGAATAAACACGATCGGGGCCCTGTACCGAAAGACGCGAGGGATGCAAAACACTTCGCAAGAAACCTCTAAGTTGTTTTAGATCGAGGCATTCTGTTAATAATTGCAGACTGCAGTCTAGGCCCCAGAATTACGTTAGATTACAAGCGTGTAACTAGTATTTCTTCAGAACTTCAATCGTAACAACAGTCACGCTATTTGTGCTTGATCGCGATCGATGGAGATGTAAAGTACAGTTTCCTACTTTTACTTCATCTCTCAATGCCAATGCTAACGTTGAAGAACTGCGTAAATGAATAACGAACAAACGACAAAAAACGGAAGTTACGAGTAGTAGCAAATAAATAAGGCCGGACACAAAACAGCTTAAAGCGAAGGGCGGATCAGAATAAGTAACAAAAGAGAACGGCTCGCCCCGAGGTCACCGGAGTGTTTGTTTGTACAAAATACGATTTAATAGCGACATGGAACTACTCGTTCGTCGGATCTACAACAACAAAACACATCTACGAGAAACCGTCGAACGGGTCTCACTGTTATCCAGAGAATCGAGAGTCTAGGCAAACTTCTTCAATTTATGGTAAACAAGCGGATCACGTCATGCTTCTCAACATAATCACACTTACATCATCGATCGTTGAAAAATTATAACAAATAAAACAAATACTTCTTTGAATGTTGTCACACACACACATCCGATGAGCCGACATTCGTTATCTCGTCGTTCAAAATCTAAATGTTATCATCTGTAAAATTATCTTATAAGAAACAAATATGGGCACATTTCTTTTGTACGGGGCAAACAAAATCGAATGTAGGTCAACAGATTTTTAGAACCACATAACTTATAGTGTATACCTTTTATCTCTCATGGGCTACGTCTCTGAAATTGCCCATAACCCATCTGACCTAACCTCCAAGTTATGGCAGCCAACCTCAACATGACTTAATACAAAACTCTAACATCCTTGAAGCAGAGTACTCGTATATTTTTCTAGCCCAGTATATTACCACACTGATAGCACTATCATATCAGTAGCGTCCGTAAGCTCCTCCTATCCTCCACTACGAGTATGTTGCAGACTTCACTTCATATTCGGACGACTGAATATGAAATTGAAGTAAATATCCTTAAAAAAAGGCAAAGAAGAGTGGTGGACGGACCTGTTGTTTCTGGCCCAGTCTTAGAGGTACCGTACATAATTTAAAGTAAGCAATATGCAGAGTGAAACAAAACTAAAATGCTAAACAAGCAAAAGCTAATTAGTCGTAGACTGTAAAAGTTGTAGAAAAGGTGTTTCTACTTATGATACCTTTTGAATCAAGTGTGTAAACCACATAGTCTTTCTCATTAGATAGCCCACAAATCTTATATTCATTCATGGTTTTTATTTTAATGAAAATTTACTTGTGCAGTGTACTAGTAATTTTTGAATCCCATCTTTCAGATATCTGGAATTTTCGATACCTATCTTATTTAAAATAAAATATGACCCGACACCTGTGCGGGTTATTGTTTTTTTAAAAGACAGTCCAATTTCGCCACTCTTCTTTATTTAAAAGGAATGTGCCTGGAATAGTCAAGGTCTTAATCTTAACATTATTTAAATCAATATATATTATAACCATAAGATCTACATTGTATCCACCTATGTTTACGAATAAATATAGTTTCAATTTCAATCAAATTTCAACTTTATTAATTGCAACTTCAACAAGGTACGATAATACACAGTGGCAGAGGCAAGTAACCCTGACTCCTGTCCTGTCGCTGAAGTCGGAGCGGCCAGCTATCAGTCACTGGTCGCGTTCTACCTAGATTAGGTACTCTCCCTCCATAACAGGACTTCTTAGCATTCTCGCGTTTCCGTTTGAATTCCAATTTCATCTGGACCTATCTGGTCAATATTATAGACTTTGTTTTGTTTGTTGTGATAGTGGAAATGAATGAAATGCATATTACTAACTTTCCAAAAAGAGTGCCGACGACCCTGGAGAGCCAGAACACAAGTATCTCCAAACACTTATCCATGTTGTTGGGACGGAGGAAGTTTCGTACTCCAGATTTGGAAGTGGAACAATACGTGTGGAAAGTGCGGCGAAGACGGAGCGTCAGATTTCATATTCACTTATTTGTTGACACCGTGACCTCAGTTCTGTTTTTGGGCAACGTTGCTCATAGTGTCACAAGTCACAAACTTTTGCGAGCAATCGATTTACCTGCTGATTGATTTCATTTATCCTCAGAATAACCACGGGGGGTTTACGTGATGACTAACGGTGACCCACGCTCATTGATTTTTTGGTATTGGAATGAAAGGACAAAAACGATATCAACCAAGGATTGCAAGGCACAAAGCTCGTGATCGTCGTGGAACTGTGCACTGTCCAGTTCCGTTCCGTCCGACGACATGCTATTATACGTGACCGGCCAGTACAATGGGATCAGCGACCGCGACCGTCTATTTGGGCTTGACAAGGCGCACACGCAAGTGACGAGAGGACACGAGGTGGGGTGCCGCGGGTTCGGGCTCACCTGAAGGGCACGGCCGAGTACAGGTAGGAGGGCAGCGAGAACAGCACGCCCAGCACCACCGCGTGGCACATCTCGGCGACGACTGACGACCTCGCGCCCTCCCCTCCCCCGCGCCTCACCGCTTGCCTTCCTCGCCCGACTCCGTCTGTCTCATTCTGACACGCCATCGCGCGCGCTACTTATCGCCCACACGATAGTAGGTGACTAAACACATCGTACGATTCTGATAATAATTAATAATGATAGTTCTTTTCCACGAATCTGCGATGTTGGTGGCTTAGAACTGAATCGCTTAATGACAAGTGTAATCATTTAAGAATTGCCGAAGCGCTAATGTTAACGAGAGTAGGTACATCAATAACAATGATCGATCTGTTGCGTAAGCGCACCGCGTCAGCGCCACTCACTGCCCACTACGACGCCTGCGCAGGAGCCGTCGTCGAGATAAAGTTCAAGGCCGACCGACCGATACATCGGTGACATTTTATAGCTCGCATGACTCTAAATAACGAGTCCTGTAGTATGGAAGTGCAATAAGATAGCGTTTGGCACGCGGCGCGTGGAAGAGGGAAGAGTAAAAGTGTGGCGGCGAGTCGGGATCATTAACCGTGGCGCGGGCGCAGAGCCAACGGTCCTGCCGCTGCGTCACGACGACTGACATTCAGTTTCCCACGCCTCCACAGTTCACACCCTTGAGGAAGCCCCTGTCACCTTCCACTACCGAAGAAATCATTAGCTTATTATGGAGCGTCAAATAAAACGTTAGAACAAACGCGGACATTACAGATTGAAGAAAAATACATTAAGTAAGCTTACTTTCCTTATGGACAAGGATATAAAGGCGAGCGGCGCCGCTACGCGACAGAGACAGGTACCTACATAACAGATCGTGATACCCCTTCGACTTACAGTCAATGGTGATACAGTAGTACCAGATTTATAAGTTCCCCCGATGTACCTACCTGCGCAGTTGACAAATTTTAATAATGCGCGAAATTAAATTGACCAATCAGAATGCCACCTTGCCACAATTGGCTAATTGTTAAGCGTCCTTTTCGCTGCTATCCGACTTTGCACCCTTTCATTACTAAACTACTTCGGGTTTTGTCGGTGGACTGCGTAAACGAAGATACACGAGGTAAATTATGTTAGCCAGTATTTTTATGGTATAAGGTATTTTAGTTCCTACTTACTCGTGAAAAACAACCGATATGAACAATAATAACCGGTAGTGAATCATGAGTCACGATTACTGTGGTACTGCGTGCGTAGTGCAGGCAGAGTGCCGTAAACAACCGAATAAAGTAGCTGAATCTAAACAAACCCAGTGGCAAGAAACGAAGTCGGGTCGTGACTCGTGACAATGACAACAAAACGTGACAAACGACGTACAAATAGATAGATAAGCGATTGTTGAACGTTGAACGGGCGCAAAAACATCATTGTGTTGCGTTGCGTACGCGCTGGTGCGTAAAAATAATACTTTCACCGGGCACGGGGCACGGGCACTGCCTTGTGCCTTGCCTAGCATTGATCGAAGCTTGACATTTTGTGATGCTGATTCATCGCCATCATCGCATCATCGCATCAGAGGTTTTTATAACAGATTGGTACTAAAGCTAGCATAGCACACACCAGGCCTGGAACCTTCCCAGTTCTTTCAATACTAAAAAGCGGCGGTGCAGTTTATTCAAATGTTTTAATTTGAAATCAAGTTTAAAATTAAATCAAAGCACAGGAAGTAGTGTTTCAGGCCCTCTTGCAGATACGAGATCATAAACTCGTTAAAAAGGTAAACATTATGACGTGAATACGTAGGTACGGTGTGTGCCTCGTCCTCGCTAACCTCGCTTGATAACTGAACTGTGTGGTACTTACTACTCGTCGATGACGGTTATAATTATTAAGGTGTATCCCCGGGAACATGGCTCTCCATAATAATCGATGTGAACGAGCGCGTGGCTAGGGTCATAATTTAGCCGTTTTCTTTGAAAAGAGAGATGCATTTTTCAGAATTTTCAAAAAATAAGAAAACTAAAATCATTCTAAGTTGCATTGTGAAGTATTATTGTAAATTTTCATTTTCTTTCGATCAACAATCTACAACCTATTTCTTCTGTTTTATTAATTAAAACAGATTTCGAGAGAAACCAAATCACTTCGCATGTCCTGTAGATTATTCAGTTTTATGATCTGCTTAAAAAGTGTCATAGTTAATGTATAAAATGGTTACAGAGTTACCCAATTGTATCGGTAAAATCGGGCGGTAGAGCCTTATTAATAACTGCAGTCGAGGCGGGTGTAGAGTGCGCTCTGACTCGACTTGGGACGCGGGAAGCGACGCGGCGCGGCGCATCTATTGTCTTTACTACTAAAACACATTGCTATGTAGGCCTCCATGAAACGTCGACCTACGTTGTTCTTCTACACGGCTGACGTCAAGTGAAAGTTTGAGATGTGATCATTTCGAGTGTGAGCGAGACGTCTTGTCGCTTACTATTATGCTAAATGTTGTCCGTCATAAACAACAACCATCATTTTAGTTAACTGATGAACCTGCCGTTGGGCCGAGAGAACTGAATTGTTTCCGTCGAGAAGCGAGATTGCAAGGAAGACTGAATTGTGTTCGGAAGTGATGTGGTGGTAGAGTTATGACGTCACAGGACGGGGTGGCTCGGGAGGGGAGAGGGGGACAACAGGTGTCACCGAGCGCGGGGCCGGGGGCGGGGGCGGGGGCGGATCACGTCACGTCGTTCTCACGTAATTACCTCCGCAAGTAAAGTGGGCCACGCGCCGCGCCATGCAGCCGCCCCGCGTCCCGCGCCCCATGTCGCGGCCGAACCGGCTTTAGACGAGGAGTTTACATCGATAAACATTTACATTATAGGAATTATAAATTATACCTACCTGTGTAGTAAAATTACTAAAATGCTGACACTATCTCATACATCAAATTTTCACAAGTCAGTCAAGTCAAGTCGGTAATGTTCGTCCTTCTTTCGTACGTGTCCGTCGTCGATGTTTCTGATTTTACGTTTGTCCTTTTCTAATAAAATTTTTGTCTTTGGATTAGAAAGGGACAAAGTTGAAGTCAGAAACAACGACGGGAATTTACGAAAGAAGGACGAACATTACCGCCCGCCAAGGAGTACTTTCATGTTTCACCGCTTGTAAGGCAGTCTGCTCTCCAGGTATCATAGACAAAACCTATTCCAACTTCCTGGTGGCTGCAGACTGCAGAACCAGCACGGTTGGAACATTACGCAAAGGTCATTATTAGGCCGCCATTGCTCAATTCAATAAAAATAATTGTATAATTCGAGCAGTTTGGTCGTTTAGTATTAAACTGTATATTTTACGGTTCGCTGAAAGTAGCCATACGAAAACAAACGTAAAAATCGTATGGCACTAAAATATAAGGCATATGAATGGTAAATAAATAAGGCCAAGACATGTATGTCCAGTGTCGTTGACACCACAGGCTCGTGAACGTGATCTGCATAACAATCAGCCACTGGTGGGCAGTGGGCAGTCGGCGCGGCAGTGCAGAGGGCACGTCACTGCTCATACACCGGCCCTAGTCGTTAGAACGCATTGCTTTGTTAACATCTTTTTAACTCCGTTTGAAAGCAGCATGGTCGTTGCTGTTATTGGCAAAAGCACGTGGCCCAACTTTTAAAGTATCCGATCTACGAGTATATTGAAATTCTAGACATAAATGACGTTTTTTTTTGCGCTGATAGGTTTGCTCCCATAGTAAAAGTTGTTTAGTTTGATAGGTACAATTTGTGGTTTAAAGGTTAATTATACTTTTCCTTACATCGTTTATATGACTGGTGGATGTTTGGCATTGTTATTAATGTTTCATTGTTATCGCATTTATTGTAGAAAACGCTGTGCCGATTCAAAGTAAAGATGGATGGTAGTGCCATAGGCTTATGGTAGCGCGAGCTTGACGAGACGCCGCTGTACATCGACGTTTTTGTATACAGAACTAGTGAAAAATACATTATAGAGTAGGCTATATACACTTACAGCGGCCCCCCGTAAGCTCGCGCGAGCGTGTAAATGCGGTATTAAGCGGTATAAGACTCAATTCGCGGATGTTATCGCAGCCTAATGTCCCCCGCTCCCCCAGGGCCGGCTCATGCACCACTGCGGTATCATTACAATACTCCACTTAATCAAAATTACCATGTTGTGTAACACCCGCACGTAACTGACATTTTGCGCTCGTATACCGCTTACGTTACGAGTAAAACTTTAATCTATTTCATGATGGCGGCGAGGGCCGCCACGCGCCGCACTGAATCAATTCCAGCAATAGTATGTCACGGGCTACACGGCATTACCATAACTAATTCATTAGCGCGCTAAGGTCAGAGGTGATCGTTTGTCGTCGCAGTGCCTCGAGGCTGCTTGTCACATCGCGTTGGGACACAAAGGCACGACTCGCAATTCTACGGGAACAGCAAAGCGCAGCGTTATGAGGACTGATCACAACGGTCGGTGCAGAGAACGGAAGTAGCGCGACGCCCGCCGCCGTTTGTGGTCGAGACTTTCTTCCAACTTGCACACCGCACGAAATAAGGCCCGGAATCCACCAAAGCATAGATGGGCGGAGAGGAGACGAGAGATGCTTAGCGGCTAGCATGTAGGTATCCATCCACTATCCACTGAAGCTGAGTGGAGATATGTGCTGGCTAGAGCGGCGTGCGACGACCTCATGCGCTAGCACGGAGCGACCAACAATTTCATTAATCGCAAAGTGAAGCGATTCACTGGACGAATATGCTATTTTTGATCCAGTTGTTTAATCAAAATTTAGCATATGCTCACGACTATACTCCCCGAGGTGGTAGTCTGAGATATTCTGAAACCTCAGAACATCCACGTTTCACTAGTAGTACCGAAACTGTCCAGTGTGACGGGGAGCGAGCCCGTTCACCACCTTACTTTATCAAAATTTATTGGGCCGTTTCGTAATCAATAACATCAAAACTTTCTTATTCATGGTTAACATGTCTCGTTGCGAGTTAAAATTAAATGAGATGAGAACCGCAATAAAACGATAACTGTGGCATGACACCAGTGGGCTAATGGTGTAACGTAAACAGTGATGAAAACCTCGGTTCTAAGCTGCGATGTGTAATAAACTCGAGTAGATCCCTCCCTCACGATCGTAGGTTGTGTAACGAGCCCGTGTCGCGGCCACTCGGCCCTCCGCTCCGCTCCGCCCGGCGCCCGCCGCCCCAGCGCTGCCCACGCATACTGCCAACGAACGTAATGTGGATGATAGAGGTACGATTTGTGCCTAGTAAAGGCAGACAGACACTGCCAAAAACCGGCTAGGAGCGTGCCGGACTCGTCTATGATAGGGTTCCACCGACTTCCATGTTTGCTGCCCGGTTTGTGCCGCACGAACGGAAAAGGACCTGATGATCTTACTCTAGTTCCGTGGCAAAGAGGCGGCTGTCTTTTGTGGGATGCCACTTGTGTAAGGACATTTGCGGCATCTCACATTGGGGGTACTATGCGTGCGGCTTAGCGGCGGAATGGGCGGCTTCGCAGAAGCATGTGACGTACGCGATTTCCAGTACATTTTTATGCCGCTGGCAGTGGAGACGTCTGGAACGTGGGGGGTGGAAGCTATGGCGTTTGTGAGAAATCTGGGCAGGAGGATAGTAGAAAATAGCAACGATTTCCGCTCAGGGTGGTATCTGGTGGAGGATTTCATTGGCCATCCAGCGCGGGAACACAGCTGGTGTGATGGGATCCTTTGTGCCCATTACAATTTAGGTATGTATACTTTCTTGTGATTAAGCTTGTCGTGGATTTTTGACTGAACTTCCTTCTGTTTAACTACGGAACCCTAAAAAGCTGAACTGTTACAGTGGGTATCGCCACATTATGTAGCAATCGGTGAACATAGAGGAAGTAGGTCGAATTTGCCGAGATAACATGAGCGAGGCACTCTGGTAGACGTACCTACTGTGTACAGGAATATTTATTGTGATAGATAGCACATCGAGTTCCTTGTCATCATAATTATCTAAATTATAATACTTTATTTAGCACGTTTATAGGGTACAGGCTTTCGAAACCGACCAGTGCCATTAGAACATTGATCCAATTTAATGTTCCTTAATGTAGTAAAGAAACGAACGGACAATGGCGAAAGCTTGGCCTACTGAGCGACGCGTAAGACGTTGCAGTGTGTGTGTGTGTGTTTGTGTGTGTGTGCGTGCGTTATAGTAAAATTAACCAAATACTATTCGATTATAATAAAAATGAAATAGATACAGGGATTTCTGGTTTTTTTATGGTTTGAATAAAGACCTACTTATGAATCGATTGACACAATAACTGCGCGGCGGCGGCGGCGGCGGCGCGGCGAAGCAGTCGGACCACTTTTACCGTCGATGGATCCGTGTCGTTACTCGCTCGAGAGCAGAGTAGAGGCGGGGCGTGCCGACTCACTCGCACACTAACTAAATTAAATGCATGCAGTTTGACCGCTAGATGCCTCAGCTCGAGGTCGTCGGTGGAGACACTCCTGGAGACATGCTGGTGCTGCTCGCACCATATGAATAGATACGACTAGAAGTCAACCTTCTTAAAGCGCGCACAACGGCTCTAGTCTCGCGAGAAAACTTGTAATCCATTGCTTTATGAATCAAAATACGTATGGTGTTACAAAAATAAAAATAAACATTTAAGGGGGTGGTTTAGACTTTGTTTAGTCTATCAAACTGAACAACTTTCACTAAGGGACCCAATGTCGAAAACGCGAAAAAAAAATCTGATGTTCCATACTAAACTACAAATCTACTCGAGTTAAACGTATGGGACAGCTGATTTTATTTTACGCGATTTCGATGTTGGTCCTATAGTGAAAGTTGTGCAGTTTGATGGACTAAGCAACTTAGCAATTGTGTGTTGTTATTTTTGTTGTTTGGTTTTGTGTTGTTTATTTTGTGTGTTGTTGTTGTGTTGTGTTTGTTTTTTTGTTGTTGTTGTTTTGTTTGTTGTTGTTTATTTTTAGTTTTGTAACTCCGTCTTTGTATACGGGTCTAGTCTAGCGGCGCCGGCGCCGGCGGTCTCCGGTCCCGTTTGTATGAAGCTTATCTTCTGGTCCGGCCTCGCCGTCGTCGAGGTATATCTACTCATGTGCCCTGACGTCGCGCGATGTCCGTCAAGGTCAAGGTTATCTTACCCCACACCACACTGATCCGCATTCTCCATTATACGATGTATTGTATGTATGTATATGCTATGATTGACTTACCTACATAAGAAATCACATTATACATTTATGGCTGCTATTACGTAGCACAACAAACAAATTGAATTAAAGATTCAGCTGGTTTCGGAAATTTCCTCAAGATTCAATACAACATTAACTGTAAAACTTTCTTTTTGATGTCCAAAAAACAATATTTTATCACTTTCAGCGTACTACAATGATGAAATTTAAGTCATTTGCATCCATATAAACTAAGACTGTACACATCAAACAAAACAACTTTTACAAACAGGAAATCGTAAAAAAACAATTTGCTGTCCTGTTCATAAAAAACTGCATTGCTCACTCGACATTTGCAGCGCCCTAACATGGCTCATGTGTGAAACGGTATAACCTGTTTGTAACATATTTTTATGTACCATAATAAATGATTGAAATTGACGCAAATGTATGGAACAGCGTTTTTTGCGATTTCCGGTTTAATCCAATCGTTAAAGCTGTTCATTTTGAGGTGTAGTTGTGGATGGATGCAAATTATTTCAATTCTATTCAATAAGAAGATACGTATTACCAACTGCTCTCAAACCGTGAAGGAAAACATAATGAGGAAACCTGCATACGCTGAAGAAGAAATTCTGATGCCTATGTGAAGTCTACCAATCCGCATTAGGCACGCGTGGTGGACTAATGCCCATTCACCCTCCTAAAGGGTAGGCCTGTGCCCTGCAGTGGGACGTATAATATAATGGGAGCAAACCTGACAGAACAAAAAAATCTGCTGCCTCATACATTTTAGTCGAGTAGGACTTGCAGTTTAGTATGGAAAAGCTGTTTTTTTCTCTCCCATAGCAAAAGTTGTTCAGTTTGATAGGTAGAGCATGTGGTTTAAAGGTTAATGATACTTTTCCCTACACCCTGTATGCTGACGATGATGATGATGATGATGAAAACGATAATGTATCGTTTCAGTGAGGAGGTGACGTGACGATGGGTAGGCGAGGCACTTTGCAGGTGGTACGGCTCCGGTGTCGCGCTCCAGTTCTCAGGAGCACACGGTTGTTGTGTTGTGACCCTTTATTTTGCATACAAAAGGCAACGGTAAGTAGCGGTGGGGTCGGAGCGCGGCGCGCGGCGTCGCGTCGGCGGTCGTGCTGTGTGTGACTGTGACTCGCGAGCGCCACTTTCTAATTCACGCAGTCGCGCGCAACGATCATCGTACAATCGTAGAGCACAATACTGCAATAATATAATACTAATCGTATATGGCTTCACAAGCACACTACACTCTGCACAACCTACTTCGCTCTCGCTACTAGAAGCTACATTCCAGCCAGGAATGTGATCTTAGTTATTGCATTAAAAAAATGTTTAACTTGTAACATTAAGAAACTGACTCTAGCTTTAAAAATGTATCCAAACGAAGCGAAGACCCATGAATTGCGAGACGAAATACATGGTCCAATCCAACTTAGTAATGCTGACAGTTTTTTAAGAGGATGATCAGACCATCAAATTTAAAAACTTTCTCTATCGGACCAATGTCGAAATCGCGAATTGATGTTGGTGCCATAGAGAAAGTGGTTCAGTTTGACGGTCTGATCATCCCCTTAAAAAGTGTCAGCATATTAAGAAGGACCCTATACCAGGTTTACAAAAATACAAATAAACATTTAAGGGGGTTGTTTAGACAATCAAAGTAAACAAATTTCACTATGGGACCAATATCGAAATCGCGGAAAAAACTAATGTTCCGTACTAAACTACAAATCTACTCGAGCTAAATGTATGGGACAGCAGATTTTTTTTCGCGATTTCCATGTTGGTCCCATAGTCAAAGTTGTACAGTTTGATGGTCTAAGCAACCCCCTTAAAAGTTACGTCGATAAAGACAGCCATAAGGTAGCGATCTCCTTTTTTAACTAGAGCGAATTTGCTATGTGCATCTCTTATTGAGTTAATATGAAAAAACACGTGCCGACCTCTATTACTTCTCCCTCTACGAGCTATCAATTGTTGTAATATTCACTCTTGAAACTGATCGGTCGGGAGCGGGATAAACAGAACCAAATGCGACAAATTTTTAAGACGTTACCCGTGACTCAAGCAAAAAATAACAATACCATACAATAGATTGAGACCATTGAAGAAGCTGGCGAAGATTTCTACACGCGGCATACATACAATGCATAATACTTTCAATTCCTGGATTATTTATATGGTGGGGTCATTGACTTCCGCCGCCTTCAGGGGCTGCGCTCAAAAGTATCCTAACCAAAAGTGAAACAAAACATATAAGAAACAATTGCGCGGATTATACCCGAACGTCTGCATGGCCGTGCTGCTATGCGTAAATACTAAGCAAGCAAATTAAATAAAAAATTCATCTGTTTAAGTGTTTTTAGTTGGATTATATTAGGTTAGTCTGGGATACTTTTTTCGAGAATTTTGTATTATCCTTCTAAATCTGGTGGAACGGGAAACCGTTACGATCAGTGAAGAGGAGGCAGTGACTGCGTCGAGCGGCAGGAACTTGTGAGTGACGTCAAAATCAAAGGTCGCGGGAGCTCACTGCGAGATCAATCCCGAATTCTTCATACAAAGCTCGGGATGATCCGCGCCGGCGCCGCTTGCTTCCTGGCTAGGCCCCCTCCGTTGCTCTGCGCAAGTACATCCGTTGCCGTACTGTAAGGACTATATAGTTATGCTGTGGTGGTACAGCAGATCAATCATTAAATAAAACACGGGTTCCTGGTAGTTCACGAGTAACGGTAGCGTTTGGTCAAATCCGCGAAGAGATCGCATCAGAATGGAAACCACATGATATTGTGGCAATTTATATTCAATGTTTATACATTGTTCTACTATGTAGTGTACATAGTATCCGGATAAATGGAGACGTACCCGGCCGCAGTGAGACGAGAGGAGGCAATGAGTCGCAAATAATTAGGCCCTTTTCGCATCACACTCCACTCGACCGAACCACTGCCGATGCCGTTGCGCCGTCTCGTCGTCATATTATAAACATTGTAATTTTTTCCTACCTACATAGACTCCATCATGTCAAAGTGGCGTCAACCATCTCTACCGCTCCGAAGCTAGTGTTACCATTACCGCTGCGCAGAAGTTGATAATTGTTTGACGCACCTTGTACAGGTTGGAGTGTTGGAGGCAAATCGATCACGAAGTTTTTTGCGATCTAACATTACATACAAGGAGAATGTATCAGCACGTGTGTGAGACGAGAGCACGCACGGTAAAACTAATGAATCAAAATAAAGAAGTTAATATTGGTATATATGTAATGAGAGGAGCTAACAATGCGCAGATCTAGCGTCAGGTGTTGAGCAAGAGGAGCTGAGTGGTCGCGGTGGCGTTGCGTCGGTGAATCGAGGCCAATTTGCGACAATTACCGACCGAGCGGTTGGCTCACACGCCCCATAATGTAAATATTTTGAAATTGCTTTCGTAGATTTAGGGATAATTACGAGTTTCTGGCGTATCTTTTACCATTTAGCCGTGTTCCTTAACCAACCCTTCTAGTATTTCTCTACTTACGCGCGTATTAGCTTTTTCAAAATTACTTATCTTGACGTTCGCTCTCTAAACAGCGAGGGGATAGGCACGATAACGACACAAATGGGACGTCTTTCAATATTCTGCATCAAGCAATGCGGCTTAATATTACGAGCCATTTTCCAAGACGGTAACATAATATTCTTGTGTAAAAGTGTAAATATAATTATGTTTTATTTTAGAAAACAAGTGGCTGACATGAATTGATTTAATTAATTATTGGAATCAGCTCGTGAAGTCTTTTCGTCTGATACCTCACACGAAAGGTATTCGAAAAAAGAAACGAATAGCTATAAATTGCCGCATGTGCCAACTTTGAGCAACGTTTGCGGAATGTTAGCTTATTGCACATTTTCGTGTGACTGACAGCAAGCGTTAGTGAGATGTGATGAGGAAAGGCGCGGCGTCTTGTGTTTCAGAGCGTGGAGAATTGTTCAATGGCAGCACATCCGCGTCGTGGCGTGCTCCTGCGCCGAACTGCTGATCGTATCGTTTCCACTAACAACTTGAATGGCGGGTTGCGTACATTTTCACATTATAGCAACATTTTATTCGGTACAACGTTGATAAGAGCATAATAAATACGTTTATGAAAAGCCGTAGATAGACTTGAATGCGGTAGACGGACGAGTGGAGGTGCGGTATGCGACGACGCGAGCGCGACGCTCTCACTGCCGCACGCGCAATACCAAGCTGATCACCATCGAGTATAAAATTGAAAAGTCTGAGCTAGACAGTCGCTTAGTTATGTGAACCCATTGAACAAGAGCGATGATTGGTAGCTGCTGAATGGAGAAGGGTATGAGCGGGGACGCGGGGGGATCAGAGTTAGCAAGAGACGCGGTGCGTATCGGGGCCGGCGTCCCGTTGCACCAACTGTACCGCCGGCCGAGCCGACGCGACGCGGCCGGCAAGCACTGAATAGTACTGTTCCTCACTAAACAACTCGCACCTGACCACCTGAGCGTCCGCCAGATGTCACGAACCATACGTTGATGGTCCTCAGTAGAAAGCACGGCAAGATTTACATTAATATTTAAAAAACACATCAATACGTTCTCGGTATTAATTTATATTACTGGCTTCAGCTTGATTGACTGTTGTTTGTGTCTCATCTCACCACTGCCACACGAATCACAACTCCCTTCATGTTCCCCTTTTGTCCCATTTCATTATTTAAAGCGGTAATTTATACATACTTATGTCACATAGTCACATACTCAAATTCAAGAAGGCTTTGTAATACGCCACACATGAACGCTTATAGTCAACGAATCAATTTATTCAATTCGTCCATAACACTTTTACACTTGACACAATTAACACATGGTCAGGTTACCAGAGCAGACCGTCCTTGGCGCGATCGGAGGAGGGAGGTACCGACTACCGACCACGAAACGCCTGCGTTATTGCGCGATGCAGATTTTATTTTATTATCTCATGAACATAATATAATGTTACCAATAGTGCAGGCAGATTGCGGTCTATCTGCTCGTATCGGAGGGTGTAAGCTCGGGGAGAGTAGAGCAAGCGGCCAACTAGAACCCAGGGGGTTACGAACATGGGCTTGGCGTTGCTGATGACGCGATGGAGTGAGCGTCAAGATGTCTGAACCACACTGTCGATTAGATTTTCAAGAAATGCAAGATTTAATATTTAGTACTTTTGGTGCAAATAGTAAAAGATGTAAATATAAAAAAGTTTGGAGGACTACAACCTAGGTCAAACAAATAGGTACTAAATCTTGCATTATTTAAAAATCTAATCACCGGTGTGGTCCACCCCAGACATCCTGAATGGCGCTCACCGCGACGGAGTCCCGGGACTGCTCGCTTGCTTCAGAGCACGAGGGAGGCTAGCTCAAGGTGAAGCTTAATTATTATCGCAATGAGCTGCATCGAGGTCCGAGGCGGCTGCGAAACTTGACACAATCTAATCGAGGATTGGGGAAATTAATTAACGACGTTGCGTTACTTTTAGAAACCAGTTGCTTAAATACATTTTACTGTCAAAACATTTAACACCGGTTGAGAGATTCGTTTACCTAACTAAACCAAAAAAAATTAGTTGTTTACAGAAAGCTGCTAATATGAATACTGGTTCCAGAGCCACCAGTGTGAAAAGGGAAATATTGCCCTTCAATTTATCCGTGCAACTTATTAATACTCCGATATTCGACTATTACGATTGCGATTGATAATTAATTTCCTGCAACGCCATCTAGTTTGTAATTAGAAAATATATTTATGTTACAGGTTTTTTCAGAAACTGGTTGGGCTACAGCATCCGTTATAATTTTCACTGAAAGTACTTACCAAATCGTTATGTAGTGATTGAGTATGATTACATAGATACGTGTATCTAGGTAAATAGCTGATCAATAGTACCTATAGTTAGAAGCAAACGAAGAAACGGTTATTTTTCCTACTTCCTTTGAAACAAATTGCAGGGCAACTCCACGTCAGCGCGTGTTCGACATCTATAGCCCAGTCATTTTACGGTTCGACCCGGGACTAATATGGAATTGAATTTTTTTCGGTATTTTATTTAAGAGCCAATTTGAGCCTGAAAAAAATACGTCAGCAAAAGCCCCAAATTTCAAATGTAATATACAACGTGTTACTGAATAAGCGCAAAACCTCATACACCCCAACTGATTTACAACAAAATAAGTAGATTGTAACAATAATTTCATTATTTTGATGGTTAAAATTTAAAGTTATTCACATTTTAAGTTTTGAGACAAAAATGATTTGTCATCATTTCAGCAATGAATGAAAGCGCTAGCGTGCTCATGGATACATTTTAAGAATCTTGTTTTGGTAGTAAGTATGGTGAGTGTGCCCGTGAGGTGGGTTGAGATCAGGTTAAGAAATTTTTAAATTTCACAAAAAAATTATTAAATATTTTGAAAAAAATTACCTATGTTGAAAACATGATAATTCGATTCTGCTCTTGATTCTAAACAAACTACTTTCTAGTTTTGCGTTAATTCATAAACACGTTGTATATCTCGTTCTAAAAAGCCTGACGGTGAATTATTATTTTTCACATTTGTATGGCTTTACCATTACAATACACTACAAACACGGAGTAAATATTTTTGTCTCCTTAGAAAGTTTTGAAAATTACATTAGAATTTTCTCATAAATAATTCATTTTTAAAACTTCTATAGCTGTTTTATTGCTCAAAAGTCATTTATATTGTTTAATATAATTATCATGAGTGAATTGGTATGAATATTATAAAGTAAATTACTTTCTAGACGGAACAATATTGATTTATATGTTGCGTATCGATTCAAAAAAAAAATATTTTTTCAGATAGTCTTTTTGTTACTAAATGGGGCCGATTACAGTTTAAAAGTACCATTCATAATGACTCCCCATCCCCCCAAACAAAACACCGTAAAATGACTGGGCTACTAATCGTTCAGGTAATTACTTTCAAGTGAATCCAATTATTGTAATGACACTGTTCTATTCAATGACGACCGAAACAGATGTCGATTCAAACAATACATAGTAATTTGTTCAATACCTACCGCCTGATTGTCTGAATACAATAACCGATGAATTCATAGCATGAGCTGAGCACCAATATTGTATCTACACGGTACAGAACATAACTACATACCTACTGTGTAAAAGTAAGTACTTAGACAGGACAGTATTGCTGGACGCAATTGACAATAAGAAAACGTTATTGAAATGTTTTTACCAAGGTCATATTTGTTATACTGTGAATGTTAGAAATTGGAGCATGAGAAAAGTAGCACCAGTCGACACGAATTCTATGGTGAAGTCCGGAATAATTTATTCCGATTCGGACATCCACCGGCAATGTTAGCACACACACACCAAGACGATTCTGCGAATCTTAGAAAAACAAAATCACTAATGACCGTGAATGTTAACATATTCCGGTGCATGTTCTTGTTCGTAGAACAAGATATTTTATACTGTTCTCTCTTTCGTCTGCGATGCGAGCTCGAGATTTTACTATCTACGATGTGATTAAAGATTTTAGGTCGTTGCAATACGACCTTGCATATATAAATGCAATACGATCAAAAACCGACCCAAACACCAAGGGTGTCCTTAGCAGAAGGTTGTAATATTTCATTGTGATTTCGTCGTTTCGTCGTTATTTATACTTTTTCGTAGATTACCCAAGTCTTTGAACATTTACCTAATACTGGCGAATTACCATAAAGGTTACGTTAGTAACATTAATCTGCGCTTGCGGGACAGGTATTGGATTCAAAAATCCAACAAATTTTTAATAAATAATCGACAGCACGTAAGGAAAGGACGGAGTAAAGTCTATGCCCGCTTTTAGATATACTATACATAGACCTAATCGAAGTTATTCTTTCATACTTTTTTCTGACCATTTTTAGTCGCTGCGATATTTTGATTCAATCCCGCAACATTATTTACTTAGCATTATTTATCCCGCAAAATTTACGCGGGATTTCTTTCCGTAACCGCAATCTCGAAAGGAAAAAAAATCGGTCATTCACCAGCGGGCTACGGGCTTAGTGGTTGACAACATATACCGGTGTATCCTAAGAACCTAGGTACGTTACACAAAATGTGCTGGATTTTTTATAACAGGTTTAAGCAATGAGGTTGCTGTTATTTTAAATACCTAAGTAGGTATGTATTCACGATTTAGTCAAGCCACGTGGACGTAAATCGACAAAGGTAAAATCATGAACGTGATGTACCTACAGATGTTAATACGGTTCTGGTAAGTAGCACCGTGCAGGGGTGCCACCTCAAAAATTCGATTAGGCGCTAAAACTGTAAAAAACGCGCTAGATCCTAAAATTTTCGCGTATCGATAAGGTAAAGAGCTAGATTCGGCGCTAATCCATCCCCCCTAAATAGTCCTTTAAAGTTCTCTAAATACTCTTAACGGTCTTTCCGAAACTCATCTATAAGTAAATTTAGGTCAAGCAATTCGTAGGTCCCTTGTAAAATTTATGACAGCACTTCAGTTATCGTTCGTATTAGAATTTCGCGAACACTGCAAACTCTACGGACATGTTTTGACCACAATATGCTATCAATATTTCTTATATTTCAATAACAAAATACAGCATATTCAAACACGAATACCGTTGCTTCAAAAGCGCTGGATTCTCTGCTAGGCGCTAAATTGTTAAGTACAGCTAAAAATACCAAAAAAGCGGTAGATCTAGCTCCGAAAGCGCTACGGTGGCAGCACCGGCACCGTGACGCGGGTATTTGGAAACCTTAGAAACAAACGTCCGGAACGAATGACTTTTCTACGCCCAGACTAAACATACTAGAAACGGCTGTTTTTGAGACTCACTTATCTTTGATAAGTAGGTAGGTATCCCACCCAGTGAATAAAATACAAACATGTTGTTAGAAAAAATAGGGGTAACGGTCATACGTTTGACGCCTGTCTGTCTGTCTATCTGTGTCTTTTTGTACCTAATCGAAAGCTAATCTTTTGTGTCTATACTATAACTTAGTAGAGCACAATACAGTTATACCTAGTTTCCGTTTATACAGGTTGACATGAGCCTCAATGTACCTGCCTATGTACCTCTATTTAATACATTATTCAACCAAAAATCACAAGGTATGGCTATTATCACACCACTCTAACAGGATATACTGTTGCTTTGTTGTCTGTTCTCATCCCATAGCTGTTCTTGGCGATGCGACGTTGTAAACACTCGACATGGTGTTTCGCAAGATAATATACGTAGGCGACTATCAATTAGGCAGATCTTACAAATATTTTGTAGGTAATCCACAATTCTACAGGACAGGCACTCCTCACCTCACTTAGGCAATAGGTCTTCCCATCAAACTGAACAACTATTACTATGGGAGGAAATCGATCGGAGCAAAAAAAAAAACAGCTGTTCCATACTAAACTGCGACGCCTACTCGACTCAAATGTATGCAACAGCTGTTTCTTTTTTGCTCCGATCGATTTCCTCCCATAGTAAAAGTTGTTTAGTTTGATGGGTACACTCTTAGTTTAAAAGGATGTTAATGATATGAATTTCACAAGACCAAAGAATTTGCACAACACATTATTATGACGAGCCAAAGACAGATCAGAGCATCACAACGCAAAGTGAACTTACGAAACAAGTCCACCGAGAAATGCAACGGGACCACCGCCGATAAGTCTGATCTTGCGGTGGCAGGAGTCGAACAGCGAGAGCCTCGCGTGCGGCGGCGGCAGCGCCACGCCGGCGCCGGCCGGGCCCGCCGAGCGCAGCATCCTCGCATGCCACTACCACCGCACTGCACTAGCACTAGCCTTCACCTGCCGGGACCGTACCGAGCGCGTGAGCTCCGCAGCGCATCGCAACACGTCCGCCTCGCTCCGCGTTTCGCTCGCTACTGTACCGTACCCGCCCCGCCCCGCCCCGCCTCCGCCGCTCACTCCTACCGCACCATCTGATTGATGTGACTTACGACTGGCGTTCTATCGATTTACATTATTTTGTACAAAACCACTAAAAATAGTAACATATGCAGCCAGTTGACTATTTCAGGTGAACCACAACTGGATGGGTTCAGGTTCCTTAATCAGCTTCGCCAGTGTTCCCGAAAATCTTTAAAAACATTTTCTTGGAACAAGGTCCTTCTCAATATGCTGACACTTTATAAGAGAATGATCAGACCGTCAAACTGAACAACTTTCTTCAAAAATCTGCTGTTCCATAAACAAAACTTCAAACCTACTTGAGCCAAATGTATCTACAACTGTTTTTTTTGCGTTTTCGTTGTTGGTCCCATAGAGAAAGTGGCCGTTCAGTTTGATGATTTGATCATTCCCTTAAAAAGTGTCAGCATATTAAGAAGGACCCTGTATAGAAACAATAACATAAGACATGTAATGTTAGTAAATAAAAACGTATCGATAAGATTCGTCAACACGTTATAATTGAGATGAAATGAAGGATGCATCGTCACAACCGCAAGGTTATCCCTGACAAATTGATGCAACTGCGAAGAAGTTCAAAAAGTGTTCCGCCCCCGCCCCCGCCCCCGTCCACGTCCACGTCACGTCCTGGCCGTCCTGCAGCGGACGAGGACGACAACAATGTGGCGGGCGACGACGCGACGCGACGACCGACACGACGCAGCGGGCGGGGGGGGGAGGAGGAGGAGGGGGAGGGGGAGGGTGGGCTGGGATGGCCGCCGCCTGACAGCCGATCAGCTGATCGGAGAAGGGAGAGATTTTGTTTTAGCGTGCGGTGCTGATTGTTTGTTTTTTAGGGTTCCGTACCCAAAGGGTGAAAATGGGACCCTATTATTAAGCCTACGTTGTCCGTCTGTCCGTCCTACCTATTTAGGGCTGTAACTTTGAAACAGTAATAGCTAGATAGTTGAAATTTTCATAGAATATACGTTATTATTACGGCGGATTTGTTAACAAATGAACTCCGACCTCACACAAACGAAATACTCCATACCAACCCTCGACTCTGACTCCACGAAGGCTTAAACCGACCAAAATGCGAAACCGGCACGCGACGCGCACGAGACCGTCGCGTCGTACTGTACGGGTACGATACGATACAGGCTGCAGGCTGCCCGCTGCCGCGGCTTCTCAGAAAACAACTTGAATGTATAACGTTAACGGTAAGTAGTTAGGCAGCCGAGCAATTGTTCCCATGACCAGCGCATGGGGGACACGACAAACTAATCGCGATAAAACTCCTTCCATGGAACAGTCGCCATATTACATTGCGATTGCGACAAACTAACAGCTGAGCAAACCTTTACATATTACTGCTTTCACCTACTTAGAATTACATTCTGTCATAAATAACTTGCTGATTCTGTTTTGCGCTTCCCACATAATAGTTGGAATCACACCTACCTCTGCTACATCTTATGAACCTAAATTACCGTTCATGATCATGAATCAATCTCAAATGGCAAAAGGAGTACGTTTGACAGAAGGATACAAATACAAATGAGACCCGGTACGAGAATCATGGCGCGAAGGCGACGCTATGTGTGATGGTACACAACACAGCATGCAAGTTGTACTTTATACAAGTCTCTCACAAGTAGAAGCGTGTGAAATTATTAACAAAGCGTATAATAACAATGGACATTGTTATCTTCGTAGACGACGTTTATTTGCATAGAGGACAATCGAGGCCGGACAACCTGAAGGCAGGATTTTAAAAAATGCGCACGACTAAAGAGTTGAGACGCATTGCCCGACCTTCCTCCCTCGCCGCGACTAGTTACAAGTTTACAAAACAGATAATTAAGTTCATCGATCAACCTAATAGACGAATAATCCCAAACGCAGGACGCAACAGCAATAATTGGTTCAATAAGCAAGACCAAGTTAGTATCATTATAACTCTACCTATGGAGATGGTCGCAACAGAAAATCGCAATACTCATCGTTACAATAAAACTTTAGGGTCAGTTCTTGAAATCTAAATCTAGAATCTATAATGCAGCTTGTAGATTACGTGTAACACACGACACTACGACAAAGACACGTCCTTGACATTTGTGCATCTAACACCGATACAGCGAGCGCCAGCGCCGAGCCACCGGCCCACGCACACATCGAGGCCATCGCATTATTACAGCCACAAAGTCGATCTACCTATGACCATCTGAACCATCTCCTTCATAATACAGTTATTACTAACAACGCAATAGATACTTGTTTAACTACTGTATATTAATCATGTTAGCAGAAGGTGTCTAAAGTAATTAACAACCTTAACAGTGTCATGTTAAGTAAAATCATAGATATCCTCTCCTGATCATCATCATCGAATCATATCTCTCTCTTCTCTCTCTCTCTGTTTACTGATTTCTGATTAACAGAACAGGTGACAAGTAAGCATGTTCTCAAAATGAAGGTCACATGCACAGATCAGTAAGTTCAGAAATAACTGTTCTTCAGGTGTATTTTCAGATTAAGGTTTGCGTACAAAGATTTATGTGAGCTGTGTTTGAGGGCTTATTATTCCTTATAACAACCAGCCGAGCTAGCAAGAGGTGCAACTTTGTATCGTGTATACGCAGACGCAGTTTGACAGGTCAACCAGAAAACGACAGCGCTATAATGCGCGAAGCATCCCGTTTCCTTGCATAATTAGTATGGCATTGGCATCATATTCAGCTGATTGGTGGACATTGGGGTTAGGGCGGTGAAGAGGAAGAAGCGACCAGAAGAAGATAAGAAATGAGTCAAGTTAACAGCAATGTAGCAGTAAGGAGTAGAAGAGGCCGACGGCTTACCAGAGACAGTCGAGCATGTCCGGCACATGCGAGCTCGCGCCCGCGCCCGCGCCGCACTCACCTGCAACAAACAAACAGCGCGCTCAGCTTCGGTCACCTCAGTCCTCACTCCTCACTCCTCGCTGAGGATGCGACGCAACGCTACGCCAGCCGCACGTCACGCGACATGTTGCCATGTCTACCACAACACAAACCCCACAGAGACTAGCTTAGCACTGCCTGCACAAATGTTTTGGCAGCTTCTAATACCCGCTGAACTCGAGCCAAGAAAAACCTGCGATTCTCTAACGATTTATTATTTTTGCCACGTGATTTAAAAATGCGGAAAAACTAATACTTAAATTGTGAAGCAAGCTTGCAGACGCAAGTAGCAAGACTAACTTGAAACTGATACTGGAGTTTTTTACGGATCCGTAGTCAGCTATAGGATCGTCTCGTCACAGACACAGAGCATGATGAATTCTATGGCAATGAAAAAAATCTAATTCTAACACACAAAATGAACACATATCATGTTTAATAGGTATTTATAAGGGCGTAGAACGTAGATATTAATTTTAAGACAATAACCAAAAATTACTCTCTTGCGTATCGTCGAAGGGGACTTTTTAAATGAGACGGTGTTTCCATACATTTTTAAATCCGCCGTACCGTTTGCGAGACATACCAAAGTCATTAAAATTGCCTCCCCCTGTAATTTCTAAACTGTTTGACCTTGAAATTCACCCATCACCCGATAGTTAGCCGACACGCACTTAGCCGTTTTTTTTCTGTAATGCATCTGTTGTATCATCGGGGACTTGCCCCTGGGTACGCCCGGCCTGGGGTCACGGGCAGGAAGTCAGGAGGAAACGGGAAGCAGGTGCTACTTCCGTTTCCTCTCGTCGCGTCGCGTCGGCGACGTGAGGGGTAGCTGTAGGCGTGAAACTACACAAAAGACATAATGGCAAAGGCGCGGCGGACATGCCTGTGCCGCGCCGCGTCGCGTCGCTTGAATATATCTCACGACGCGTCGCTTTCATACATATCGTATGAAAACGTTTTGAAGCGGCACCAAGCGGCACGACATCTGTGCCGCGTCTGTCCCGCGCCTTCGCCTTACGCCTCTTCTGTATGTTCGACGCTTGTGTGTAACCTGCCTACGTGTCCGACCATACAGTGCTTGCTATGCTGTGTCACGTCTTGGATCATGTAGACTTTCGGTTTGTTCGACGCTGTAATCTCTTGTGTAATCTGCGGTTTTGTTTCGCACATATTATACCAACATACACAGGACGTCAAAACAAGACTTTAAATCTGTCTAAGCTTTCAATTCCAGCTCGTGTTGGAAGGAAGATGGAGTAATCAAACTTGCATAGCATACCATAGCATATGCTCACGACTATATTCCCCGAGGGGGTAGTCAGAGATATTCTGAAACCACAGAACATCCACGTTTCACTAGTACCGAAACTCTGTCTAGTATGACGGGGAGTGAGCCCGTCGTGGACAGTGGGTACAATACATTGCCTCGAAATTAAAGCATGCAGGTTTCTACACGATGCTTTCCTTCACCGAAAAGCCAGTGGTGTTACAAATCGTACATAAAAACCGAAAAACTCATTGGTACGAGGCGGCGAAGAAGCCTTGCTGATAATAATATGAGGAATTAAACTTGTAGATAATAATATGGAGGGCAGTAGCCGTGCACACGTGTCACACCGACCGTCATCTCATCTCTCAGCGTTTTGTTCCATCGCCCCTGACGATCCAATAATAACAAGTTTATAATATAACTATGCTCCATTTCAAATAGCACCGAAATTTTAAGACTATTTTGAATTACAGTAAATAAATTATACAGGGTCCTTCATAATATGCTGACACTTTTTAAAGGGATGATCAGACCATCAAACTGAATAAATTTCGCTATGGGACCAACATCGAAATCACGAAAAAAAAATCAACTGCTCCACACAAAACTGCAAACCTACTTTAGCCAATTGTATGGGACAGCTGATTTGTTTTTCTTCATTTCGATGTTGGTCCTATAGTGAAAGTGGTTCAGTTTGATGGTCTGATCATCCCCTTAAAAAAGTGTCAGCATATTAAGTTGGACCCTGTATATTTGCAAATCAGAATTAACCAAAAAGCTATACAGGGTGTGTACATGGAAAAGTATCATTAACCTTTAAACCACATGCTCTACCCATCAAACTAAACAACTATTACTGTGGGAGCAAACCTGTGAGAGCAAAAAAAAATTCAACCTTTACACTTTAGTATGAAACAGCTGATTTTTGTTGTTGATCTGACCGATTTGCTGCCATACTAAATTTGCTCAGTTTGATGGGGAGAGCATGTGGTTTAAAGGTAAATAATACTTTTCCTTACACCTTGTATAAGAATCGGAAAATCTTTTCGTCCTTATTTGAAATGAAGTATAGTATATAAAATTATCGTCGTCTGCGTCATGGAAATGATTGTCACATTAGAAGGCCGCAAATAACAAAATTAACACCATTCATCGATTATCGTGTCCTTATACAATGAGACATTGCATCAATGTCTCAAGCGCTCGGCAACTAATTATACTGCAGGGATGACATAACTATAGATGGATGACGTCACAGCTCTGTGACCATCTCTCAAGGATAGTTGGAGCTCACGAGAAATAAGTTTGCTAGATATAAGCAGAGAGTGCCACCCGCCGCCGCCGCCCGCCCCCTGCCGCCCCGTCCCCCCCGCGCCGCGCCGCACCGGGTCAAGGGCGAGCTGGGGCGGCAGAAGGACTGCCACCACACCGCACCGCACCGGCAGAGCCTCGTGCTCGGATTTAGAATCAAGTACCTACTTAAGGGTTCATAGGTTTAGGCGAATATTTTCTATGAGAAACGCGATTACCCAACCTTCCGAAAAGTCCGTGCGTGTGCCGTATTTTCGATTAAAAAGAATAAATAAAAGTTTATCGATTTTTTTTATGATTCCACTATAAAAGCTAATGGTGAAATATGTGAGTAAAATTCCAGTAATTATGAACGATCTCAAGTTATTCTAGTTTGAGGAAATAATTTTACAAATGCGTTATTTTCTTAAATTTTCGAAAACAAATTATATTGTGTGAAGTGATTTCAATTATTTATTCAATGTATGATTTCACTAGATAAACTATCCAAGAATATTGTGTATTTTTATTCGTTTCGGTAACTTGTATAAATCTTGCAGAAAAACGAAAAATAAGAGACCCCTTCCAAGGTAATTCCGGGACGTATGGCCCCTTAAACATGATAAAAATCGATTCTGGCGAATAAGTTTGGCCCTTAGCGAAAACTGTAGGTAAATATTTTCCTACGCGTTTCCACAATTCAAAATTAAAGTGGTCACGACTGAGTCGTCGAGTCGGCGGCGTCACGGAGACGCGACGTGTCCCGTCTCCCGTACGATCTATCGACTCTATACCGCTACACAACTATTTAACGGCGCCGCTGCTACGTAACGTACATTAACTTATTTTATAAAAATCTACTGTAATGTACTCTGTAACAATCATATACAGCAGCACAGCATTGTCATAATACTAAGCATATACATTGCTTGTTTTTATTACACAGAGTGTCCCAAAACTCAACGTCAAGCCGAAAACAGGAGGCACGTTAAGCCTGTTTATAACTATTCAGGGAAAAATTCAAATAAAGTTTGATCGTTTTCTAATATTTTTAATATTTTTCAACATTGTAAAAAATCCCCACCCTGCGCCGAACTTTTAGATGTAGTGAGTGACTACAAAAGCCAATGCCTAAAAATGGCGCAATTTTCTTTTCGCCTATTATTTTAGCACGACCATCAATCAAACTTGAATATATTCGTTCAGATTCAGAATAGCCTACTAATAATACACAACTTGTTATGACAAGATTGTGTAACATGCATCTCTTTTTAAAAAAATGTGCAAAAGACAATGCGGGTTTTTATATGGAAGGTGGCGCCTATTTTGTTGGGGTGGCTATCAAACAATCTTAAATATTTTAGTTCGTAGTAGTTGAAAATACAGGGTGTAAGTGACAACTTTCACTATGGAGCCTACCTCAGGAAACGCGAAAAAAATCTGTTGTCTCATACATTTGAGTCGGGTATGTTCAGCAGTTTTGTATGGGACAGCTGATTTTTTTTCGCGTTTCCTGAGGTAAGCTCCATAGTGAAAGTTGTTCAGTTTGATGGTCTGAGTTCACCGTATCAGTATTTGCTAGGCTGTCACTTGTGTGAAGTTTGATTTGGAATTTGTTTTTTATGGTTTTTTCCTGAACAGTTATAAAACTGGTGGCGTATCTCCTGTTTTCGCTTGACTCGCGTTTTAGGACCTCTGAATAAGTTCCAACAAAATTAGCTAAAACTATTTTTGGAGGATGATCAGACCATCTAACTAAACTTTACGCAAGGGACCAATGTCGAAATCGTGTAAAAAAATCTGCTGTTTCATTCTAAACTGCAAACCTACTCAAGTAACGAGGAACCTTCGAAAAAAAATCTACTCTTCATATACGAGTCAACATCCAATCTGCTGATTGCATTTAGTATGGAAACTACAAAACATGTTTTTGCTCATTTCCTAGAGGTTTCTTAGGGAACGTCACGCCCCTTTAAGACGCCATAGATTGGATAACGCACTTCCCTGGTTTGGCAATATTTCAATCTTTAATTTGATTCTTAGGGAAAGTTATTCAGTATCATGGGTAGAATATCCCCTTAAAGTAAAGCAACTGTTTACCCTTACACCCTGTATACGAGTCTTAAAAACCTGGCAGTGATTTGCAAGAGCGGCCGCGGCCCACTTGCGTTGCGTCGCGCGCGCGGTGCAGTGCAACACAATGCGCGCCGGCGCCGCCCGGCCCCGGCCCCGGCCCCGGATGCGGTCGCGCTCCACATCCGCCGGCCGCGCCGCTACTAGCTATAGCTAGCCGGGTGCGAGTCCTACCTATCTTCCGACTACGGGTTGAGCCTCATCTGGCAGCACGGAATCTCATTTTTTCATGCTCTATCATCTTTGGCTAGAGTGGGAAAGGTCGCAGCACTACCGGTGCGGCCGCGGGCGATCGCGTTCCCGCTATATTTCTCGCTCTAGCAAATGACGTTCCTGAACTACAGAAAAGGATCTAAGTAAGTAAGTTATAGCCTGTAGAATCCCACTGCAGGGCAAAGGCCTTCTCTCACGAATAAGGGAGATGGCCAAGAAGTGAGAGGGAGTGGGCCATGCTCCACCATGCGGGCCCGGTGCGTGTTGGTGGAGGCAAGTTAGTGGTCAACTTGCTGTCAGAGAATTTTCAAGCCGCCTTAATAGGCCTCTGACCTCGCTTAACGAATAGTAACAACGCCATCTGACGGAACTATCCGAGACCAACTGCTTAACGTGCCTTCCGAAGTACGGAAACGCTCGAGATGAAATCCCACTAAACGGTCACCCATTCAAAGACTGACCGGACCTGGCGTTGCTTAACTTCAGTGATCGTTTCCAATACCGAAGCTCCACTACGCAAACGAACGCTTCAGGAAAAGGATGGAGATGATGAACGTGATGCCAGATGTGGTTCAACCCTACAAGTAGGAAGCGCCTCGTTTTGTAAAACAATTATTGTTTGTTGTACACAACATCTGTCTGATCCCCAAAAGTAAAGCTAAAAACATCCATTTATTTTATTTATCCATGTAGCATATCTCTGTAAAGTTTAGAAACAATACTTTCTTGTTTTATTTATCGTCTTACACCTAGTTAACTTCTTGTTGGATATTTTTAATGCGCAAACAACTGTGCACTGGATGTTCTAAGGTTTCAGAATATCTACTACGTAGGCTTAGTATTAAGGTCCCGTTTTCACACTTTGGGTACAGAATCCTAAAAACATTTTTCATATATCTAATATTATAGCATATTTGAATGTGGCTGGTGGTGTGATGGTGCGGGGTGGCGCGTGACGAGCGCGACGACGTTGTGAAACGTAAACACGGCACCCGGGCGCGGGCGCGGGCGCGGGCGGCCATCACCGCCGGAGCACGTTTCACGATAACTTGTTGCGTTATTCTATTGTTTTCCTCATTCTGCTGACTTCTTTATTACCCAAGCTACCAACTACACAGGCATGTAGCAAAAAGCCATTGTGACGCACGCAAATGCATTTTATTCACTAGGTAGTTTTGCTACCGAGGTGATTCAATGCCTTTATACAGTGCGGTTTTGATTAACACAATATAAGAATGAGTAGGTACTACGACGCAGTCTCGTACTAGTCTTTTTGTTCTTTCAGTTCATAACTTTACTAACAGCTACACTACACCTGTAGTCCTCGCATGCCACCCTCGAGAAAACTATAAAAATCGAGATGTGCCTCCATCCTTATTATATTACGTATGCCAGAGAGAGAGCGAGCATGACGATTTCCTCGTTTAAACGCATTGTCGTGGGTGGCATGCTAGCCGTGCTGCCGTAATTTAAGGGATAAGGCGTAGGCGATATGCGATGATTAGAGGTTTGAGAGGATAGGCGAGTACCGTTTTGTCCATACAAACGTATTCCCCTGTTTCCTCCCTGGATAACGGCACTATAGCAAAAATGTTTTACCATACAATTTATTTTACCGGCTATGTCCCTATGTTTTGCTTTTTTGCATAAATTAATTACTGTAAGAACTAGGGACCTTCCTAACTACTGCACATCTCTGTACACCTGCAGTCTGTGGACTGCATATCGTCAGCCTTGCGCACTCAATAAAGGGTTCTTTTTAATATGCTGGCACTTTATTAAGAGGATGATCAGACCGTCAAACTGAACAACTTTTTGTATGGCACCAACATCGAAATCACAAAAAAAATCTGCTGTCCCATTCATTTGGCTCAAGTATTTTTGCAGTTTTGTATAGAACAGACGTTTTTTTTTTGCGATTTCGATGTTGGTGCCATAGAGAAAGTTATACAGTTTGATGGTATGATCATCCCCTTAAAAAAGTGTCAGCATATTAAGAAGGACCCTGTATAATAACACCTTCAGGATGCAGCAGGGGATGCCGCGCTTTTGCAGCGCGTCTAGCATTATGGGTTTCCCAGTTTTCCCACTACGCTCCGCAAACGGTGAGCTGCCCCGCTGCAGAGGGTTCACGCCAGCACCAATAGCATCCTGAATTACATCCTCGTACTCCTGATGTTCTTTCTCAAGTAGATACTGTGACAATGGCTTTAGTCTAGCTAAGTGTAGAAACTCTTAAGTCGTTGTATTAACATGGTTATTTAAGTTTGATCAATGAAGTTTGATGCTAATAAAAGAATGGGTGATTTAAGTTTGATAGTAATAATTTTTATTAATGTACGACCGGCAAGCGGTGAGCGGCGGCTGCGGCCGGTCGGCACCCGAGCCGAGACTATTAACTGCGCGATCGAGTCAAGTGGGGCCAATCAGTATCAGTGCTGGACACTCGCATTGTGCCTACTAGCACGCCTCGTGTTGCCAACGCGCAGTCAGGCTACACGACCACTGCACTGATACCTTTCGATTTGATCGTCGAGGACTACTCAGTTACTTTAGCTACCTTTTAATAGTTGAATAGTTGAGAAAGGAATCTTCAATTTTCCGTCGATAAGTTACATCGCGAAATGAATTTAATATCTTCTCCAAACATTTCAAGAAATTAATTTGACAATATGACATGTGTGCAATGAAGAATATTACATAGAATTAATACAAAGAGCTACCAAACGAGGCAGTGTGCGGTGAGTGACGTCACTCAGGTGTGTGATAAGATAGTCGATGGTGAGATAAGCATCGTGCACACAAACACACACACGTCGGGCTACGTCTACACTACACTACAGTACCACGTCGCTCGCGCTCATCCATCACACAGGCACACGAAACGTGACTGACCTACTTCATTTGTATTTTTACTAAAGATTACAGATCCTGTTTCTCTGCTGTGTATACAGTGTAGTAGATAAAAATAATAGAGCCTGGGAGTCCTTCCTAAAGTCAATCGTCCAGCGACAGCTGCCGCATCATCAACCATTATGTCATTAATTTACGTTCATAATCAAGTTACGGAATCTTTCAGGTATAAGCAACCAACGTCACCCGATAACCGAGTGAGTCAGTGGGTTTTTCCACGCGGATAACTCACGCGGACGAGCACATCTAGCGAAGACGAGTCACGGGAGGAGCCGGAAGAGAACGCACCTGCAGAAACAGGAGACGGTGTCGTCCAGGTCCAGCGGCAGCGAGAACCCGGGGCCGGGGCCCGGGCCTGGGGAGGGAGAGGGCGAGGGCGAGGCGGGCACGCTGCGGTACTTGACGTGCAGCACGCGCCGGGCGGCGCGCGCGCCGCTGCGCCGCAGGATGCCGACCGGCCAGCGCGCCCGCGCCGGCGCCGGCTCCGACCCGCCGGAGCTCATCCGCCGCCACCGACCGCTCCTAGCACCGACGCACTCACTCGTCCGCGAGGCTGCGACCGTCGGCGTCGCTCCGACGAGGAGAATGTCGCAAAAAACTGTGTACACGGTTGCGCGCCGCGGCCGACTGACTGGCGGCGGCGCGGGCGCGGGCGCGGGCGGCGAGAGGTCGCCGCGTTCTGACATCACGCCTTATCAGCGCACCTGAGCTCGGAGCGCGCACCTACACTCCACACTACACTACACTACTCGCGCCGACGACGACGTCGCCGAGGTGCCCGTGCTTGCGCGCACGATCGCTGCACGCACCGACGCTCGAGGAGCTCTCCCTCACGAGCGTGCGCGGTCTTCTTCCGCAACGTCGGTCGTGCATCAGTGCGGCCGCAATTATGCATTGCGGCCACGATAGGGACATAATCTTGCCGATACGAACTGTCCTACACGACATTTGATAAATTATTATTGATGGCAGTCAAAGACATAAAAAAACATCGTATTGCAAAGAATAAAAGAAAATGAGCAGCTGGCTGAATCCCAACAACAACAGCGACTAAAGCTCGCCGACCCTCGCGACTTTACACTGCACCCTCGCATCCAGTCTGTAAGCTGTCAACAACTCTACACTAGGTCATCTACTAAAAAGTAATAACTAGTAACAATTATTGTAGTGTAGGTCAGGTGAAGGCGGCAGGAACCCGTTGGATGAGGGCAGCGCAGGACCGGTCGTTATGGCGATCCTTGGGGGAGGTCATACGTCCAGCAGTGGATGTCCATCTGCTGAGATGATGATGATGATGATGATGATGAGGTCAATACTATTATAAGCCAGACACAACCCACACTTATAATCATAGTTTTTCCAGCTATCATGTGCAGGCTTTTCAATTATACATAAGATTAATAATGCATATTCACATTTCACTGACAGTGTCCAAATATTGTCCACTGTGACGGGTAGTGAGCCCATCACCACCTTTTAATGGACAGTGAACCACATATACACCTAAAAAGCTAAGCATGTACCTAAGTTTCCTGAACATTTATGTAAAACGAATGATATTTATCTGTGGAAACTTTTAGTTGGCATGTTGCTTTAAAAATGTTGATACCCTATCCTGTAGTTAGTCCGTAAGTTTTTCTAAAATGAATAAAATAAATAAAAATAAACATGGTTTCCCTATCCGACAAGACAGGTCCATTCTGTGATGAGCGCCACTAAGCAATAAAAGGCCTTTAAAATCCTTTAAACAGTGTCACGTTTTTTATAATAAGCAATTTTTTGCGCTAGATTTCTTAAACAAATGATATTTATATACTTTACTAGCAGCCCGTCCCGGCTTCGCACGGGGTAGACAATTGTCTATTTTACCAAGGATCCCTAATTTTTTTCAAAATGAAATGTAGCCTATGTCAAATTGGAAGAATGTAGCATTCTATTGGTGAAAGAATTTTTTAAATCGGCCCAGTACTTTTTGAGCCTATTCATTACAAACATACAAACATACAAAAATAGGTACAAATCTTTCCTCTTTATAATATTAGTGTAGATTAACAAATCCAACTGAATTTAATACTTAGCAGAGATAAGTACCTTGTAGGTATATTTTCAGTATAGAAAAAATGCAATGAACCATAAAGTAACAAAAAATGTTCTCTGAAAAATAAAACAAAATCGAAAAGTACTGTATATTTTCTTATTTCTCCCTGATCTACAATAAGTTTTAGGCACCGGGCTCAAAAACACTATATTTGATCAAAAAAAAGTTGGCAACCCTAACTACAATTCACCAGTGCTGCTAGTCCAGTTTTAGCATACCATAGCATATGCTCACGACTATATTCCCCGAGGAGGTAGTCAGAGATATTCTGAAAACTCAGAACATCCACGTTTCACTAGCAGTACAAGGAGTGAGCCCGTCACCACTTGTAATGGACAGTGGGTACAATACATGCCTCTAAGTTGAAGCTTGCAGGTTTTCTCACGATGTTTTCTTTCACCGAAAAGCGAGTGGTGGTACAAATCGTACATAAATTCCGAAAAACTCATTGGTACGAGTCGGCCGGAACGGGGATCGAAACATTGCGTCCTGCACGGCAGCAAGGTTACTCGCCACTGGACCACCACAACCACCGGTGCCGTCTGGCAGTAGTTGTTTTATATCTCGGCTGCCAGCAGCATTACGTACCACATTCCCACTGACTTTAAAGGTATTTTTGGGTGGATGCACTGTTTGTTTAACTTTTCAGTGTTATGCTACAAGACTAATTCATATAATACCATGCTTTATAATGTTTGCAGCTAAACTATGAAATTTACAATTAAAAACAAAAAAACGGCTAAGTGTGTCAAACTCACCCATAATAGGGTTCCGTAGCCATTGTATTATAAGGAGTGACTGAGGCTCCGCCTTCGGATGCCAGCTATATTTTTAGTGTATCATAAAGATTACATAAATATAACAAAAAGAAAATTGGTAAAATATGCACAAATCATTTCATTATTGCAAATCAAAAGTAGACTTATCAAATTCCACACTAAAACGCTCACTGCCATGACGTGACATCACTCCTTTTTATGACATGTGAAGCTCCTCACATATCATCCGCTATAATATGTACTCTTCTAACGCATGCAAGTTGCTAATCGCTTCATCACTTTGCGCTGATTGGTGTTTGCAATTAAGTGCCGATCCACATAACTTTTACTTGAAATATATCATAAACTTTGACTATTTATATGTGGACTGGTTACGCGTGTAATTCTACTAACAAACATTTCTGCCACTTTTTGCGGGGGGCGAGGTAACATGAAATCCGCAACTTTGGATTTTATTCCCCATAACTTTAGATTCTAATTTTGAATGTTAAAAATCATGAAAGTAGTCTTGTGTGAACCCCAAACGTTCTATGTTCGAAGTTATTATTTTGCAATTATAGGCTGTCTCGTTTAGTGATAAGGTGTAAAATTGAATGTAAATGCACAAGATCAATTGTGCTTATACCGTGGCAGAAGGGAAATGCTACCGCAAGGCTAGTCCTTATAATAATTAGTCAAAGATCATAAAAGATAACTACTTTAGAATAAATCTTTCAGTAATGTTTGATTCACAACTTTTAATTTTGTATTATTAAGATAATTTCTAATTATAATTTTGGTGCAAGTTCCCCATTTACAAGACCTATGTAACGACACCTCACTCTATTTAGTAGGAAAATCTACTTAATTGTTTTCAACCCCCTCTTTGTTGTATTTGTTTGTGCTTAACTTCCACATTTCTATTTTTGTGTTACTGTTATCTTTATCTTTTGTGAAATTTTGATTTAATAGGTACAAATCTGAAGGAGTAATTGATGTGGGGCATACAGACAGACAGACAGAATGGACAAAAGTATAAGGGTTCCTGGTTTGACTTCGGAGATGACACTCCGACCTGGAACCCTAAAAAATCTAAAGAATAAAAACAATCATGATTTATTCCATGCTCAGTAATAAATAAGATCTTTGGATAGGGCTTACTGAGTGCTTTTCGCAAATTGTGCATGACATATATGTGAAGGGTTGACTTACCACGCATCGTATGAACATCATTATAGATTTTGTTATGTTTTATATTCTGTTATTAAAATCAGTATTTGAGCTAAAGAATTACTGAAAATGTCAAATTAGCATTATTTTCCAATGTTTATTTTTACTGGGAGGATAAAAATAAAATATATTTTATGCAGTCAAATACTAGTTGCTCGGCTCTCCTAAAATGTCCCCAGAAAGTGTATGGTGAGGTGGGGTATCTGGAGTCAGAGAGGGGCAGGGAGTGGCCGTTCTGGTATAGGTACTATAATAAAGAGAGTGTAATGTTAGGAGCGGCTTTAAAGGACGTGAGTGCAAGTTCGAGCGCAGAGCAGCCGCAGACCGGAGAGTGGACTCGTGAGCGGAGCAGAGCAAAGCAGGACTCACCCCATGAACCAGTCGACGGTGTCGCGCAGGTACTCCGGTAGCCGCTCCAGCTTGACGGATTCTTTCAACCGCACGAACAAAAAACAAGTGCAGCGATCGCACTCCCACTGTCCGCGTCCTAGCTGCACACCGCCACCACAGTCTGTCCCATCACACTCCTCGACGATTATCGACCGATAAAACTAACTAACTGTACTTCTCTAAAATCTTCGATGCTAATTAGAGCGTGTCACAGTCACAAAACTATCATTGAAAATCCAGCTGAGTCGAAATCGCCATGTTGCGCAACTCGACCATTTATTTTTAGAGAATATTAAATATACGCACTTTTACCGAAACGGAAACTGTTACAGGTAAAACTGCCAATAAATTATGATACGTTGAAGTAGTCCAAAAAGCAATCAATGGGCGTACGAACCACTTTATGAAACTATTTTTCTGGAACGAAAAATCGAAACGTAAATCGCTCGCTAGTTCTATTCTATACGTTCCGTTTGGCAAAACGATTATTGCTTTTCATATTTTGGGGTTTAGAAATCTGACATTTTAATGACAGCAGGATAGAGTTATACATTTCTTGTTTGAGAAACAAGGACAGTAGACTCAAAAACTCTGAAACAAGAAAAGAATCTCGACTTTATGAAAAGGAACGTACAACAATTTTTTTTAAAATAAAGGAACCCATTCACAGTAGTCCTACATGCATTACATTTCTGTCTTCAAGCCACGATTCAATAGGTGCTAAAATGAGCGAGTTATTGAGGCGCTGCATACAGAACAGACAGATGGAATGGACGAAAGTATAAGGGTTCCTTGTTTGATTACGGAACCCTAAAAATAAACAACAGCTGATTAGGTATATTGGGTTTTGCACGGGAAACGAGAAGAAAAGGATGAGCTGTATTTCTTAATTTTCTGTATTTGTTTTTCGCGGCTATTATTGTGATACTGTGGTGGAGGTGGAATTAGTTGAATAATGTGCCCATTCATGGAGAACAATATAGTAAAAGTGAGAAATAAAGAAAGGCGCTATCGTTAGATTCATATTGATATCCCCGCATAAAACTCCTAGAACATTGGAATGTGTGAACCACCCTCGCATTTCAATGAGTTAAGTTCAATACCTATTTCCAGCTTGATTAGGTTTAAGATAAAACGAAAAACTACTAAAGACAACGGCTGCAAGGGCTACATCCCATTGCCTTGCCCAAAGGAAGAAGAATTAAACATTTAAGGGGAGTTTTTGGCGGGAATTTGTCAGATACGTTTGGAGTCCTCATATTTCATAGAATTTTATTGTTTATAGTGAGTTTTGGTTCGTAAAATTGGTGTTGTTTTGCGTAACAAAGTGTCGTGCAAGTGAACAATTTACAGTTCTGTGAAATATGATGGTGTATGGGTCGTAAACAGGAAAAGTGTTCCGTCATTTGTAGCGCGGCAAAGCGATCGGTTCACCTCTTTCCTGTGGACTTCTCTGCGTTTCCTTCGTCTTTCGGGTGTCTTCAAAAACTCCAAAGAAGCGTCAAAACGTCGAACACCAACGTTTTAATTGCTATAAATAAGAGAATTTTATTAAAGACATCGGCTGTATGGGATATTTTAACCCTTTGCCTTGAATTGAACCAAAAAAAAAAAAATAAAAAAACATTTAAGGAGTTTTTGGCGGGAATTTGTCAGCTACGTTTGGAGTCCTAATATTTCATCGAATTTTTATTGTATATAGTGAGTTTTGGTTCGTAAAATTGGTGTTGTTTTGCATGTTGTTGTTTTGTCGTGCAAGTGAACAATATACAGTTCTGTGAAATATGATGGTGTACGGGTCGTAAACAGGAAAAGTGTTTCGTCATTTGTAGCGCGGCAAAGCGGTCGGTTCACCTCTTTCCTGTGGACTTCTCTGCGTTTCCTTCATCTTTCGGTTGTCTCCAAAAGCTCCAAAGAAGCGTCAAAACGTCAAACACCAACGTTTTAATTGCTATAAATAAGAGAATTTTATTAAAGAAATCGGCTGTATGAGATATATAACCCTTTGCCTTGAATTGAAAAAAAAAATTAAACATTAAGCAAGAACCATAGAAATATTAATTTACTAATGGCAAGAACAACTTTACAGAAATTTTTTTTGTTCATCTTGTACTTCATCTTCTAAAGTAGCAATGCTACTAATTTCATTTCGAAATTTAGCTATCTGCTATTTACTAACCTCAAAAATTGGAACGCCGAACCCTGTTTGGATAGTGCCACCCCTTAAAGACAAGAGTTTTGCGCGGGAACCGATAAGAAAATTGTTTCTCAGTTGTTTCTTAACTTTTTCTAAATTCGTTTTTCGTGGCTATGTGTTAATGTGGTGGAATTAGTTTAATAATGCCATTAATGGAGAACAATATCGTAAAAGTGAGAAATAAAGATAGGCGAGGCGGCGCTACCGTTTGATTCGGATTGATCCCCACGTAAAACTCCCTTAAACATTGGAATGTGGGAACCTCAGTTTTTTTTTTAAATTTATTTATTCTCTTAAATGGGTACATGTGTGTCTTAAACATTACCACGCCAAACTGCACAACAGTTTATCGGCGATTAATTAATACAGATGGGAACAACCTCGCATTTCAGGAGTTAGGTACAATTTAAGGTTTGGTTCAAAGAAAAAAAAACTAAAGAGAACGGCTGTAAGGGCTAATTCCCAGTGCATTTCCGAAAGGATAAATTAAAAAAAAGAAAATAACCTAAAAAAAACCTGAAGTCTTTTCTAACTTTTCAGTAATTAGGGAAATTTAATTTTCCGTTATAATCTTCAGGATTATTATTGATCAATCATGTTTCGCTTACCGTTCGGTGAAAGAGTTGATCCGTTGGAAGAAAAGCGCCAGGCGAGAGAAAACACCATAAACAGCGTCATAATATTTGGTGTGCTCTGCGCTGCGATCAGAGTTGGTAAGTTGAGTAAACTTGCTTATTACTAACTATGAGTAAGAATAGAATACACTCTGCCCCAAACATATCTTGGGTAAACATAAAAACGTCAAACCTGTCGTGCTCGTGGCTTGAGAGGAATTTCCATCAACCGACCCGAGTGTCATATTGTAATTTCTATTTCACCTGATGGGAATCGATTCCATCCTATAAAGTTCCTAACTATACCTTTCAAGAGTAGAGGAACTGACTTATTTGTCAAATGAAACCGCTTTTGGCGTACAGGGAGAAGTAATTAGGAATATGTTTTGCCCTAGTTAATCAATAAGAGATGCACATAGCAAATTCGCTCTAGTTAAAAAAGGATATCACTACCTTATTGCTGTCCTTATCAACATAACACTTTTTTGTACTATGGCCACCTAACACCAAAATGTCACTTCATATAAATTGTATTGGATTCTATGACTATCGCCACACCCCGGACACTGCCTACAAAAAACAGAGATTGACAGATGACATCAGCACATGCAAAACTGAGTCTAGGGCTACAACTTTAGTTGCATGCAGTACATGACATTTTCGTAAACGGCATTGACACCCGTCTATTCAAAAAGAGTTTTTATCCTGTGTATTCTCGTTTTTACGAAAACATAAATTCTTGCGAGTCAATCGTGGTGTCACGGCTATAGGTAACCAGAGGGCAACAGAGGGGGTGAAGTAAAAAGTTGGTGGGAGGCAGGGATTGTCCGTACTGTATGTAGTACTAGACTAGATACTTTCTTATGCTGTGCTATTGCTGCCTCATACGCGGTTCTACTGACATTCTGTTTACCAGCGTAGTTCTATTGCCTCGCGACACATATCTCTATCCGTTATCCAGTGGTGCTGTTGAGACATTTTTTTTTTCGAATATGCTATTAGATGGAATGTCAGTGTAACTGCATATTATGAGACAGTGATAGTCATAAAATCCTAAACAATTTATATGAAGTTGGAGTCAGGTGGTGGTCTCAGACATAGTGGGTTGTAATCCACTTTGGGTAATAGATCAATAATATTGTCTGCAGCCCCTCTCGTCTTGGAGCACAGCGGCTTCTAGAGATGTCTGTAGTCGTGGCACTGCCCGGTGCCCCCGTGCAGACTCTCTGCCTCCACCTCCACCACCAGGACCTCACTCTGAGAGAACAGTCTGCTCCGTTATGTACCTATCTAGTTTATATTTTATGTTATTTCCAAGTGTTGTTAAGAAATAAAGTAATTGAGTAAATAAAAGAAAGTCAATTATAGTTTTTGTAATAAATTACACTGAAGTTTTATTTCTCATCCTGAATACATATTGACCAATGTTACTTATTTAACCTCGCATCATTTCACAACTTTTACAATTCACGCAACATACATAATTATCTTAAACCAGAGGGAACCGTTTGCATTACTTTTTTTCATTTATTTTTAACTAGTTACAAAATTCTAAAATTTGATAATACAATGAAATTTAAGCATTCTTACAGTTAATCACTAAGTCCATTTAGCATTGAAAATATGATCATGATAATAATAAAAAATTGATTTAAGTTCTTCATATATATATATTTTTACAATTTCAACTAAAACACGCTCACTGTGGGCTCGGGGAGTGGGGGGAGGGGGACCGGGTGCAACCATTCGTCCAAACGAACACTATACATTGTATACATTTGTAAAAGTATCAAAATCGAGTAAAAGGCCTACAAAAAATTATCTCGAGATACTAATATTTGTTTACGTAGTATAACCTATAAATTGACCTATTTAACACGGGAGGCGCCGGCGCCGACGTCGGCGGGCGGCCGCCGGCGCGGCGGGTCTAGCGTTAAACGGTAACAACGAAGGTAAGGTATTTTAACTATTTGGCTTAATTATATTTATATAGTGAGATGAGCGCGAAATAAAAGCGATGAGGTTCCGTGAAGTTCGGAACGCGCGGCGCGGCGCGGCCAGGCTAGTCCTCCGCCTCCTCGTCCTCGGACTCCTGCTGCTGCAACCAGGTGAGCCACGTGTTCACCTGCAACATGAGCCACATTAATACAACCTTAGGCGCGGTTTATACAGAAGAGACGTGTGGCGGATCAACAAAGTAACACAATTATAAACCTTATACATAGTACGTAGCATAGCATCGTTTGGAGAATTACGCCCGCGTCTTCAGACGGCGTCACCTGGAGGCGCGGGCGCGATTCTCCTTTACGACAAAAACGACGCTATGCTACGTACTATAAGGTTTATATTGTGTTACTTCGATTATCCGCCATCGCCACACGTCTCTTCTGTATAAACCGTGGCTTACACTGTCATTCACTGAAAACCGGATCATTATCTGTTCAGATATTTGAAAAAACACATAAACGAAAACAAATATTGACGGACGGATTGACGCCACTGTTTGTTTTGATTTTGACATCGTTTTGTTCGTTACTTTTATCATAAAATGCGGGATCACGCACAATGTAAAATTTTTGATCTCACTTATACCGAGATCCCGCAGGGTATGCTGGATTGGAAGCTCTGCGTACGAGGGTCAACACGACACACAAACAACACTATCATTGCGGGATGTCTCGTGCTCGAGGTCGGGGGGAGGGGGGGAGGAGGGGAGCAAGAGCAACTGACCTGGAACAGCGCGTCCCCCTTGCCGGGGTAGGCGTCGGTGACGTCCTCGCGCCAGCGCAGGAACGCGTCCTCCTCGCACACCTCCAGGTTGTACAGGTACATGAACCAGCGCAGCAGCATGCCTGCGGGTGAACACAAGTTAGTTTACTCTCGATCCTCTGACACTGTAGCACTGCAGGTCGCGTGTGTGCGTGTGCGTGTGTGTAGTCACCCTTGGGGTATCTGTGGCGGTGGGCGTGCAGCTGGACGGCGTAGACGGCGGCGAGCTGCAGGTCGGGCCGCCCCTCCAGCAGCGCCGTCAGCAGCGGCGCGTACTCCTCCACCAGCGCCTGCGACACACATCATATTATAAACTAGAGTTAACCCGCGACTTCGTCAGCACTAATTATACAGGGTCCAACTTAATATGCTGACAGTTTTTTAAGAGGATGATCAGACAATCAAATTTAGACCATTTTTTTGCGAGTCCGATATTGGGCCCATAGAGAAAGTGGTTCAGTTTGATGGTCTGATCATCCCCTTAAAAAAGTGTCAGCATATTAAGAAGGACCCTATATACCCGATTTTAAGTCAGATCATCTGCTGTACCTACCCGACTCAAATGTATGGGATATTGACGCTGTCCCTTACATCCTGTATACATTTTCAATACAGGGTGTAAGGAAAAGTATCATTACCTTTAAACCACATATTGTACCTATTAAACTAAACAACTTTTACTATGGGACTCAAATGTATGAGAGACATCAGATTTTTTTGTTGTTCTTAAAGGTTTGCTCCTATAGTAAATCTTGTTCAGTGTGATGGATAGAGTATGTGGTTTAAAGGTTAATGATACTTTTCCTTTCACCCTGTATAGTATAGCATAACATAGCATAGCATATGCTCACGACTATATTCCCCGAGGAGATAGTCAGAGTTATTCTGAAACCTCCACGTTTTACCAGTAGTACCGAAACTCTGTCCAGTGTGACGGGGGTGAGCCCGTCGCCACTTATAATGGACAGTGGGTACAATAATACATGCCTCGAATTGGAGCGTGCAGGTTTCCTCACGATGTTTTCCTTCACCGAAAAGCCAGTGGTGTTACAAATGGTACATAAATTCCGAAAAACTCATTGGTACAAGTCAGCCTGGACGGGGATCGAACCATCGCCTGCTGCACGGCAGGCAAGGTTACTCACCACTGGACCACAACGGCTATATAGTATACGTCGTATGGTGTACGGTTGTATAGTATAATATTAGTAATATCTCGGATTGTTCTCGGGATCATATCTGTCGAGGGTGACTTACGTCAGCCTCGCACTGTAAGTATGGTGTATACAGTGAGTATAGTGTAGTGTAGTGTAGCGTGGCGTACCTTCTCCCGCTCGAGCGCCGCCTTGTCCGGCAGGTTGTCGGCGCCGGCCTGCAGCGTGACGTGCCGCGCCAGCAGCGCCACCAGCTGCGATACGAACGCCGCGTTCTGACGCACGCCCGGCTCCACGTTGGCCTGCGGGAGTCATACGAGTACACCACCATCCAACCGTTTATGCATTGTAACATTACAAAAATACAATGTCAAAGTCAATATAATTTATTCAATATAGGAGCTTGCAGCACACTTATCAAACGTCAAATCTTTTTTTAAAGCTACCACCGCGTCGGAACGTGTTGTCGCTGTAGAGAAGATGCGGCCAGAAACTCTACAACATAACACGACTTAATAACTATTACAATATAAAGTCTTAAGCTAAAGTTATCAATACACTATATAGTATATACACCTCGAAATAGACTCGAGTAAGCGTCTTCAGTAGTAGGCAGGTGTAGCAGTAACACAGAGGCCTATATCAGGGGTTATAGCCACAGTTCACATTAGTGAAAAAAACTCGGGAGACCGATCGGTACAACTAATGGCTATGTGCACGACACTAGCGCCCCTAGCGGTGTCGGACCGTCGTGAATTATTTCAAGTAACATGTTAGTTAAAACAAAATTAATTTAAATTTGTTTTATTAAATCTCAATAAGAATAGGACATTGAAAACCCTAGCTCCTAATCTAGATGCCTGAATGATGCCTTTTTTTAACAAAAGCAGTATTTGTATGAAACTAATAAAGTATACAATATTTAACTTGCTTATATACAGGGTGTCTCAAAAGAAATTTACATTTAGTGGATCGATTAAAAAAAAAAGTAAGCCGTATATAGAAAAAAATGTTTATTAATTATTGAAATACACTTTTTGGGGATTTATTTCTTAAAAATGATATCGTCTAAATGTAGACCCTCGCGTTCTCGGCACTCATTTAATCGAACAGTAAAATTACTTATGACGGCTCGGCAGGTGGATTCAGGGATGGCTGCCATTTCGTGACGGATATTTTCTTTCAAATGGGCCAGTGAAGTCGGTTTATCGGGTTTCTGATGTTTGCGTTTTGGATTCGTTGCACTCCAGTAGCGGCAGTTCTGCTTATTTACGTGGCAATTAAGATGAAAATGAGCTTCATCCGAAAACAAAATGTTGGTAAACGTTGAAAATCGCTCAATCACCTGATTTACGAAATGAAGCCTCTGACTGGCATCTTGGGGCTTTAATTCTTGCACCAATTGAATTTTGTAGGGGTGCAGCTTTAGGTCTTTGTGCATGATGCGATGTAATGATGATCTATGCACATTTAAAGCACTTGCGCGCTTCCGAATTGAAAGGTTCGGGTCGTCACGAACAGACTGATTAACATTCTCCACGTTTTCTACCGTTCTTGATGACCTAGGTCGCCCGGATTTTGATTTATCTAGCGTTGCACCGGTCTCTTCAAACTTTTTAACCCAATGTCGAATGAGAGGAATGCTTGGCGCATCATTTAAGTGGAATTTTCTACGCGCGACAGTCGCCGAATCACCGTTTTTGTAAAACTCTCGCACGCACAACGCGCGGTCTGCTCCCGAGAAACGCTCCATAGCGACTGAATTCCCAAGAGCCAGGCTACCGATTGACATAACCCCCGCGCCCCTCGGATACGTTGCGCTCACGCAGTAAGCTAAATAAATATAAAATTTCTTTTGAGACACCCTGTATTAGCAAAGCATGCAATATCAATATTTTATTAGTATATACAAGTTGTTACAAAAATACAAATAAACATTTAAGGGGATGGTTAAGACCATCAAACTAACCAACTTTCACTATGGAAACAGAATCAAAACGGCGAAAAAAAAATCGACTGTTCCATACTAAACTACAAATCTACTCGAGTTAAATGTATGCACAGCTGTTTTTTTACCGATTTCGATTTTGGTCCCATAGTGAAAGTTGTTCAGTTTGATGGTCTGAACAACCCCCTTAAAAGTTTAAAATATTTATTTTTACTTTTGTAACACCTTGTATATAATTTTTATTTATATTTTTTATTATTACCATTTATTTATTAGTTAAATAGCTTTAGATTTGTTTGTGTGCATGTGCATGTGTGTGAGTGTGTGTGTGTGTGTGTGTGTGTACCTTGATCTAGCGGTAGAGTGTGGGACAGTACCTTGATCCAGGCACGAGGTCGGCCAGGCGTGCGTGTGCGTGTGTGTGTGTGTACCTTGATCTAGCGGTAGAGTGTGGGCGTGTACCTTGATCCAGGCACGAGGTCGGCCAGGCGTGCGTGTGCGTGTGCGTGTGTGCGTGTGTGTGTGTGTGTACCTTGATCTAGCGGTAGAGTGTGGGCGTGTACCTTGATCCAGGCACGAGGTCGGCCAGGCGTGCGTGTGCGTGTGTGTGTGTGTGTACCTTGATCTAGCGGTAGAGTGTGGGCGTGTACCTTGATCCAGGCACGAGGTCGGCCAGGCGTGCGTGTGCGTGTGTGTGTACCTTGATCTAGCGGTAGAGTGTGGGCGTGTACCTTGATCCAGGCACGAGGTCGGCCAGGCGTGCGTGTGCGTGTGTGTGTGTGTGTACCTTGATCTAGCGGTAGAGTGTGGGCGTGTACCTTGATCCAGGCACGAGGTCGGCCAGGCGTGCGTGTGCGTGTGTGTGTACCTTGATCTAGCGGTAGAGTGTGGGCGTGTACCTTGATCCAGGCACGAGGTCGGCCAGGCGTGCGTGTGCGTGTGTGTGTGTGTGTACCTTGATCTAGCGGTAGAGTGTGGGCGTGTACCTTGATCCAGGCACGAGGTCGGCCAGGCGTGCGTGTGCGTGTGCGTGTGTGTGTGTGTACCTTGATCTAGCGGTAGAGTGTGGGCGTGTACCTTGATCCAGGCACGAGGTCGGCCAGGCGTGCGTGTGCGCGTGTGTGTGTGTGTGTACCTTGATCTAGCGGTAGAGTGTGGGCGTGTACCTTGATCCAGGCACGAGGTCGGCCAGGCGTGCGTGTGCGTGTGCGTGTGTGTGTGTGTACCTTGATCTAGCGGTAGAGTGTGGGCGTGTACCTTGATCCAGGCACGAGGTCGGCCAGGCGTGCGTGTGCGTGTGTGTGTGTACCTTGATCCAGCGGTAGTGTGTGCGTGTACCTTGATCCAGGCACGAGGTCGGCCAGGCGTGCGTGTGCGTGTGTACCTTGATCTAGCGGTAGAGTGTGCGTGTACCTTGATCCAGGCACGAGGTGTGTGCGTGTGTGTGTGTGTACCTTAATCCAGCGGTAGAGTGTGTGCGGGGCGGGCTCGGCCTGCAGCTGGCGCGCGAGCTGTGCCTGCACGCGCAGCTGGGGTACGAGGTCGGCCAGGCCGTGCTCCTCGAGGGCGTCCAGGGCCGCCTGTGCGGTCTCGCCGATCTCCTGCTCGCCCCCCGCCGCCTTCTTACCCGTCAAGAACGCGCACACGTTGATCTGCGACAACGATAACGATAACACGTCACCTCTCATCATTCGTTTTAAATACAACGTCACAAACACGGTCGGACATAGTTCACGGATGATAGTACACCGGCACGTGATCGGGCCAGTCTGTCAGCAGAGTCTGCAAACTCGCAACATTGTTTGCAAATAGCATCGATCGAGAGCTCTCTATTCTATAAAATATCAGCCCCCTTAGACAAAGTAACATTTTATTGGCGTTGACGCTAGTAGAAAATGACAGAATGTATGGATTTGACATTAGCGATCGTCAAAATGTTCTGATCGCTATCGTCAAATCCATACATTCTGTCATTTTCTACTAGCCTCAACGCCAATAGAATGCCACTTTGTCTAGGGGGGCAGAAATCATAAAGATGTAGTTAATAGATGAAGGTAAGGTACCTTGCTCTCGTCGTAGAGCATGCGCAGTCGGTCCATGCCGAGCATGTCGCGGAGGTGCTGCAGCACGGCGGGCAGCAGCGCGCGGTGCGCCGGCTCGCACCACGCGGCCAGCTCGGCGAGAGTGAGCAGGCGCGCGGCGGCGGCGCGGGCCAGCAGCGCGGCGAGGTTGAGCTGGGCGAGCGGCTCGGTGCCGCCGCCCGCCTGCACCACGAGCTGGCGCAGCGCGTCGGAGACGGGCGCGCGCTTGACGCCGCGCACCACGCCCACGGCCGCCCACGCCGCGCCCGCCCCGCCCTCCAGCCCCCGCTCCAGCACCACCGCGATCACGCGCCGCAGCACCTGACCGACACGACACCTTACTGTAGCTGTAGCGACACAAGACACACCGGCACCGGCACCGGTGCGGTGGAGGCCTCACTCGAGAGACTCCCACGGACATCGTCTATATTACTCTCGTGTACTGTCATTTAGGGTCCTACTTATTATGCTGACTCTTTTTTAAGGGGATGATCAGACCGTCAAACTAAACAACTTTCTCTATGGGACCAACATCGAAAACGCGAAAAAAAAATCTGCTGTCCCATACATTTGGCTCCAGTAGGTTTGCAGTTTTGTTTGGAAGAGCAGATTTTTTTTCGCGATTTCGATGATGGTGCCATAGAGAAAGTTGTTCAGGTGGACGGTCAGATCATCCCCTTAAAAAAGTGTCAGCACATTAAGAAGGACCCTGTATACAGAGTCAAAAGTCAAAATTGTTTATTCAAAATTATATCACATAGATAACTTTTTGACGTCATGTTTTTGAATCTACCACCGCGTCGGAAGGTGTTCCGTTGTAGAGAAGATGCGGCCAGAAACTCTACAACACACTTCTTTTAAACAAAACAAAATACACAAAGTACAATAACATAAATTCAATATTAAATTACATAGAGTAACATTGTCAAGACCAGACATTTTGGTCATTCAAATAATCATCGAGTTTATAGTAACCTTTTTTACAGAGGACTTGTTTAACATGGGACTTAAACTTTTTGTCCGTCAAGTTAAGAATATTCTCTGGTATCTTATTATAATAACGTATACAGTGCCCCATGAAAGATGTGTTGACCTTACTAAGTCGAAAATGTGGGAAAACTAATTTATTTTTATTTCTTGTATTGTAATTATGAACGTCACTGTTTTTGGGAAAGAGAGACAAATTTTTGCGAACGTATAAAATATTTTCGTAAATATATTGACTGTAGAAAGTCAGAATATTGATATCTTTGAAAAGATCTCGTAGTGAATCTCGACAACGCATATTATAAATGGCTCGAATTGCCCGCTTTTGAAGGATAAAGACAGACTCAACATCAGTAGCACGGCCCCACAGCAAAATACCATAAGACATGATACTATGGAAGTAGCTGAAGTACACCAGTCTCGCAGTAGCTATATCGGTAAGCTGTCTAATTTTTCGAACTGCATAGGCTGCCGAGCTCAGCCTACCCGCTAGGGTTTCTATATGTGGACCCCATTGCAGCTTCGAGTCAATCTTTATCCCTAAAAATACAGTATTATTTGTGAACTGTAATATATCATTATCTAAAGTTATTTGATTTTCAGTATTAATAACATTTGGTAGAGTGAATTTAATACATTTAGTTTTCTTTGCATTTAATGCAAGATTATTAACACTGAACCAGTTCAGAACTTGTCGAAGAGTATCATTTACATTGTCATTTATAGCATCAACATCTTGTGCCTTTCTACTTGTTTTGAAAATAAGAGAAGTATCATCAGCAAATAACACTATGTTCGACAAGTTCTGTACCATGTAGGGTAAATCGTTTATATAAACCAGAAAGAGAAATGGACCCAATATAGATCCCTGTGGAACGCCCATTTTTACTTGTGAGCCAGAAGAATTTGTTACATTGATAGACACCCTGAGTGCAACTTAACACTCTAGCGATATTTAAAAGCGTGGTGCAGATCAATCATAATTGACGGTCCGATAGCACAGTCTGTAGTGAACCTGCCTGCTGTGCCGAGGGTCGCGGGTTCGAATCCCGTAAGGAACAAATATTTGTATGATGAATATGAATATTTGTACCCGAGTGATGGACGTTTGTATCTATATATTTATTCTATATCGTTGTCTAGTCATCATAACACAATGATATACAAGAGTGCAAAGTTGCTTTTTAACCACGTGCTCAATTTTGATGACCGAGCAAGCGAAGGATTCTAAAATTGAATCACGAGCGCAGCGAGGGAATCAAAAGAGCACGAGGCGAAAAATCTTTGCACTCGCCCACCAAAAAAAAAAAGGTATGATAAATTCGGCACCATGGAGGGAGAAGTAAATAGGTTTAATTATGTTTTGAATTCACAAACTTAGTGCACACGATGTTCTAAATTCAATGTATTTTATCCTCTAGTGGATAAAATCGGCTTTGGCACTCGGATATCGAAGAGCAAAAATACTCTTTCCGAGATGGGGGGATGAAAAGAATATGAATGTGTAGTGTAGTGTAGTGTAGTGTAGTGTAGTGCAGGTACCTTGTCCGGCAGCTGCAGCTCCTGCAGGCGGCGCACGTGGTCCTGCAGCACGGGGGGGTCGTCGTCGGGGGGCGAGGGCGGGGAGGGGGGCCCGTGCGCCGCCGCCGCCTCCACCGCCTCCAGCGCGAGCCGCACCGCCTCCTCCTTGTTCACCTCCTACACAACTCCACATGCATTCATCTGATCCGAGCTGAGCTGAGCTGAGGTGCCAGTGCAACCACTCTCACTAATATATCCCGAGCACTTGACTACTATTGTATCATTCCGATAAATCTATAAATTACGAGCTTTTACCCGCGACTTCGTCCGCTCAAATTTTATACCAGATTTTAAGTCTATGCATAAACTATCAAACAAAACATGTTCATCAAAATTGGTTCACTCGTTTTTTCGTGATGCTCGAACAAACAAACAGACAGACAACAATTCTAAAAAAGATTGATTAAGAGGCAGGGATTTCTAAAAACCATATCATAATCTTTTTCTTGACAGTTTTATAAGTTTCGATTATTAGATTTCATGGTTTTCCTTACATTTAAGATGCTGTTTTTGAGAGATTTTATCCTAAACGATTGGTGCCATAAAAGTACAGGGTGTTATTTTTTCGGATTTCAGTCAGTATGGTTACCGGCTATGGTAAATAATAAAAAAAATATATATATACCGTAAAAAGTGGCGACTTTACCAATGGACGTTGACTTTGCCATCAGCTACGTGCATTCATAAAATCAGGCTTTAAAAAAGTTTGATTTGGACTAAGTTAATCTGATTTTATGAATACACGTAACTTGGTAAAATCGCCATATTTCACCGCTACTTGAAAAATAAATAACGAAATGTTTCTTTTGAGTAACATATTTTATCTTCAATATTTAGGGTACTTCCCCTCAGGCAGGGTTCGTTT
>OZ004667.1:58469-79060 GCA_963924505.1 Agonopterix alstromeriana
CTGTAACACGGCGCTGCGGTCAGTACGCCGCACTGCACTACACTACACGTGCGTGCAGTAGTGCGACACATAGTAGCGTACTCACTGTGGAGCGGCTGGAGCGAGGGCGCGGACTCGCGGGAGAGGCGCGTGGCGGTGAAGAGCAGCGAGTTGGCGGCGGGACGCATCTGCAGGTCGGTGAGGGCGGCGGCGGGCGGGGGGCGCGCCTTGCCGCGCTCGCGCTCGCGCTCACGCTCGCGGGGCGGCGGCGGCGCGTGCTTGTAGCCGCCCGCGCGCCCCCCGGCGTGGTAGCCCGGCGCCGAGCGCTGCCGGAACGCGTCGCGCGACGCGAACCCGTTCCCGAACAGCTTGTCCGGCGGCGGCACGAGCGCGGCCGCCGGCTGCAGGCTCAGCCCCGCCAGCACGTCGTCGAGCGGCCGCGAGCGCAGCCCGCCGCGGAACAGCGAGTCGCGGTCCCGGTCGCGGTCGCGGTCTCGGTCGCGCCGCGGCGCCGGCTCGTCGTCCGGCCGCAGCTGGTGCATCGGCACGGGCCCCTCGCCGGCGACGGCGGCGCGCGGCACCCAGCCGCCGCGGCGCAGCTCCACCACGTCGCGCAGCATGAACCTGATGCGCGGCGCGAGCTCGCGCGACGCCGACAGCGTCTCTATGCGCGCGAAGTACTGGTCCATGAGCCCGCGGCCGCGCTCCGAGTCCAGCACGCGCCCGCACGTGCGCACCAGCTGCGCCAGGCACTCCAGATCCTGCGGCCGGGAGCTCAATGTTATATACACTACACCCGTCGTTAGCTACACGTACACACGACACAGAGAGACGACTGACCTCGTGGTGCTCGGCGGCGGCGCGGCGCGCCAGCAGGTTCTGTATGCAGCGGTGCAGGATGGACTCGGCGAGGATCTCCAGCTTGCCGAGCTCGCCTATGAACTTGATGTTGCCGAGCATCTTGCACTTTGAGAGGTGTCGCTTCTCCTCCTCCTCCGGAGACAGCGCCTTGTCCTCGAAGGCGGCGAACGCCTGCGCGTCGGAGAATAACGTTATCGTAACCGGTAGATAATCTATGAGGCAGGGACCGAAACTGGTATCGATAATACCGGTACTTTATAGGTAACACAATTTTTATTTTCCATCGTAACCTAAATATCACTCTACTGAGGGTCTGCGCCAACAGCAATTTTTTAGAAATAAATATTATTCTTACATACCTAATTCATCGATTATTTTTTTTAAGTTTGTATCTCGTTACTAAATACAAATTAAATCAATAAAACAAACTTAAACTCAAACGTCAACCTAAACCTTATCATCTACTTTATATCTCGACCTCTCTTATGACACTATGTAGCAACACTGAAAATCGGGCGCCAATGATCAAATAATAAAGTTCATTTTTCAGTGTTTTTAAAAATTCCGTGCGCGAATATACAATAACGAGAAATAAGGAGTGCGTAGATAGAGCGACAGTTATGTCGATATAACTGTCGCTCTATCTACGCAGTAGGCCTCACATGCCACACCCGAGAAACGATTAATATAATGCCAAAGAAAGCGTGCAAGACGTTGTTCTCGTTTTGTCGCCTTGTCGTGCGTGGCATGCTAGCCTTGCTGACCCTTTCTCGCACTCGCTCGGTTAAAGGTGAGCGCAAATAGTGTGTCCCTGGTACGAGGGGCGGGGTGGGGGTGGGGGTGGCACTGGGAACCGCGACCGGACGGACGCATCAGTCACCTGGGCGCGGTTCTCGAACTCGGTGCGGCATTTGTTCAGCAGCAGCAGCTTGAAGGTGCAGGGCTGTCCGCGCGGCTCCAGGTTGGGCGCCTCCTCGCTGAGCCGCTTGCAGAGCTGCGCGTACATGGACGAGTACTTGGGCTCGTCCAGCGCCTTCTCGAAGATGAGAAGGATCACGCCCTTCAGCACCTTGTCCGAGTCCAGCTGCAGCGCCAGAAGATCATCGCTGAGCTTCTGGAACTTCTCCGGCGTGAGCTTGTTGAGGATGCCGCGAACCTGCAAGGCGGGAAGGAGCGGTGAGACAGGGGGCGGGTCGGCGGCGGGCGGGCGTTCAGGCCGTCACTCACCTTGCGGAATATGTTGTCGTACTTGGCGTCGCCATCGGGCTCCTGGTCGTGGCGGGCGCAGGGCGGGACCCAGCGGCGGCGGTGCGGCGGGACGGGCGCCCGGCCCGCGGCGCGCGACGCTGGCCCCGACTGCCGCGCGCTGTCCGTCTTGCGGCCTGTGCGCGCTCTGTGCGAGTGCGACCCGCCGGCGCCGGCCTGCGGGCTGCGGGCGACGAGAGACAGGCTGCCTGCTGCAGCGGCGCTACCGACTGCCGCCTGCGTCTACTGCCTGACGGACAAACGCATTCTTATATAATCACACATCTGCGTTATGAACCTTTCATTACGTCAATCATGACATAGCGGTACCAGGAGGATCTGCATGATGAGCGCGATAAGGCCCTGTCGCGCCTTTTAATTCGATCGTTTGCACGCAAAAATAAAGAGAGCGAAGATGCAAAAGCGCTATTTCGTGCTGCCATGCAACCGGTCGGTGCACGTTTTGTTATGTTTAAATCAATGTAACAATCTAGCAGTAGCTACTTTTTTGTCTGTTTCTTCGAGCACACAAAAAGTACTGAACCGATTTTGATGCAGTTTTCGCAAGAAGAAGCCTACCTTCCCTATAGTCCGACTCGGAGACTTTACTTCGGAATTACAATACGGCTGCGTCATTAGTGCCACGCGAATGAAGTCGCGAGCTTGAGTTAAACCAAGATTAAACCTATTAGCAAATAATATGGCAAATATGATGCGGATACATCGGGCGGGGAGGGGCGGGGCGGGGCGGGGCGAGCACAGCCGCGCGTCGACCTTGAATACCTGTCCGCGCCTCGGACACTCACCTCCGAGCGAGTCTCGCCAACATATCGCTATTACCTACGATTCAATTTAGAGTTATCTACAGAGCTTTCGTCCGGACTAATAAGTATCGAAATTAAATCATTCGACGCATAAATATATAGCAAGGATCAGAAGGGGAGTGAGGTGGGTGAGGTGATGACCGTTGAGCCGAGACATCGGTTCGTCCTGACACGACGTCGTCGCGGTCGTCGACCCCGCACGTCGCCGTCGCTGCGACAGCCGAGCGGTTCGCGGAGGAGCCGCGAGCACCGGCGCGGGTCGCGGCGTGCCGGCGCGGGTCGTCGGCCGGCGCGACCTCGGCGCGGCGCTGCAAGGTCGCCGCCGCGTCAGCTGCGAGCTGCGAGCTGCGACCGACCGACGCCCGCGCCGACGTCGACGCCGTACATTCATACATTACCTATAGTTCGTTTCCAATACACACTAGGTATATCTATAAATACTCTAGATAAGTATTGTTTTAGTAACTGCGTGGTTAGAGCTTATAGTTCAATGACCCGGACGAGTCAGTTTCGGCAGACAAACGTGGGTTTCGTTTAAAGATTAGCTTTGTACTGATATGAAGTAGAGACTGATCTTATAGTAGTGCGTGATCTACTGGTCCTGCTCACGGTAGGGCAGACTTATTTGATTCATCGATAGTAGGTTTATTTTAAGTGCCATGGCACTGGCATCATTATACATTGCAGGCTACTTAACAACCGGACTAGTTCGAGTAGGACTCGCGTGAGGGTTCCGTACGAACTTAATTATGTAGGTAAAGATATCAACTGCAAATATAAGTTTGTAATCGCAAAACAATATTTTTTTATGCGAAATAACTACAAATTAACGATTTTCTGATTTATTCCTTTTCCTTTTGCTGTACGACGTAGCAAAAATTTAATGATTTTAGGTCAACGAGTAGTACCTATATTTTTTCTTTTGAGGGGCGGAACCCTAAAAAAACAGCATCACTACGTCTATTTAAAGTTATATAAGCGATTCGAATGTACATAGATACATCCGCTTCAATTATAATAGGAAAAACCGCTGTGCTATCAACCGAGCAGCTGAGGCAATAAACAGTAGACTTTCAACATTTGCAAAAAATTACACACACACTTAGCTATAGGGTTTAAACATTATTGTAGCTATAGTGTATTGACACCGGGGCGACCGGTGCGGTGTCAGTGACCCCGCCTCGCATCCCCTAGCCGCGGGGGGCGGGCCGGGGCGGGGGGAGCATCACGTGCGGTCGTCGACCCCGCCCACACCTACCAACGTGATATTCGTTAACAGTACAACTCTGTCGAGACAGATTTGGAAAACTTATAATTCTGAACCTACAAATGCAACCTTTTAGCCGCGCTCGGTGAGTCGACCCGCCCGCCGCCGCCGCTGGCTCCGTATCGATCTCGCCGAGGCATGCAGACACGCCATCCCGAAACTAAGTTAACGTCTACCAGCGTTAGATATCGATGACAACAATGATCGCGACCCACTGTATGTACCTAGGGTCCTACGTGACGTAGACGTGGAGACACGTAGTCGGCTGTGGCTATTGATTGCGAGCGATTAGGTACCTACATGTGATCTGTTAATCGGTCAACGCACGCATTATCGCGGGCGCGAGGCCCGCGGCCGCTGGGCATTCACTAAAATCCGCACACTACACAAAATATCCGAAAACAAAAAGACTGTAGCGAACACGCAATCGAAAAGCTCCCATTCCGTCGATCAAAATATTCAATTCAATATAACACGTTTTCCTCAATGGCCTTTGTTGTGTTGTTCAATTCAAGTGTTATTGATAACACTATAATTTGTTTGGCCGTATGCTGGGTTTGAATAGTGTCGTAATAAAAGGCGACTAATCTCATCTCATCTCATCAGACTATCGTCAACGTCTCTGACGCCCACGTCCACCTTGTGGTTATCAGTTGGATGCAGTAGCATCCGACCAACCGCGAGTCCGCGACCTCACGTCACCTCGGATCATATAGCGGCGCCGCATCCCCGCGCGGGGGTCATCGTGTCCCACACGTTTGTTTACTCTCACCAACGATCCCCTAACTGTACAGCCTTGCGACAACACTGCTCGTTAGGATATTTAGCTGTCTTGTTTCAGGTATACGACTGAAGCTAAATGAACAGACGAGTAAACGTGTAACAACAAACGAATGGATATTAAAGCGTGACACATTTGAATGCCAACTTTATCCTTGTCATTCATGCGACCAGTCACGTGAACAAGAAAGGTAACTCGGCGGTGACGGTGACGACACTCGTAAGTAGCTGGAGTCGAGGTGACATTCAGACGAGCGGTGCGAGTGTCACCAAATAAAACAAAAACGTCATTTTGTTGCACAATATTTGCGCATGATTTCCGCTCTCCCTCCCCCCTATCCCACATCCCTTCACCTCTACCGTCACACCCCTCTGACGACACTTTCACGGTGACGAGGCTTATTTATATCTATTTCTACCTATTACTTCGGAAGTAAATAACTATTATGAGACACAACATTGTTCTGCAGCCATATCCGATGCCGCAAGGCCCTTACCTTTGGTTTGACAGGCCGAAATTCATCACACTTCAATTAAACTTATGAAATGTTTATTTGTTTGTTTTCTACCTTCTTATCTAAGGCACATAACAACTAAACTATTTTCGTCACGTGATAGGAACACAACGAAGTGTTCAACATAGATGGTGTACATGGTGGGTACACTTATATAACTTGATAGACAAAGAAATACGGTTTATACAGATATTGAGATTGCTTCGCGAACCCGAATCGCACAATGAACGGCATCACATTGCAGATTGACGTCAAACCGCGGCCACACGTGGCGCCCTGACCAGTGCCGGTGGACGGACGGACGCAGCAGGGTGCACGACATGGTGCAGGGTGCAGGGTGCAGGGAGCAGGGTCGAAGCGCTAGCGAAAAGCGAGCCAGCTCATCATCGCATCGTTACTGTTTATTCACTAAATTTGGCACAAAGAAACATAAAAACGTGAAATGTACCCAAACTGTTTATGCTCCGTTTTAGCTAGAGCATAGAGGTAGGAGCGATCGGTTCATAGAGAGCTAGAGAGATAAGTGATGCATGAACGTAGGCGTTCCGCAAGGCGGGCCGGCCGGCGGCGGCAGGTAGGACGTCCTGAGGTTGGTTGCATATCAATAAAAGCGCAATAGGCGACCTAGTTGCGGCTGCAACAGCGCGCTGCCGCGCTCTACCATTGACCCAGATCCGCGACCCTCCCCGCCCCGCGCCCGCGCCCGCGCCCCGCCCTGTGAAGGCCCCGGCCTGACTCCGCCTGACCCGCGCCGCTTGCCTGACCTACTAAACTACCCCCATCTGTTCATATCGATGCGATCACGACGAAGCGTCAAATTAGGGCTATGAATTGTTGTCGTTATGAATGTGGCGTGCCAACTAGGGAGCTGATGGTCGTGGTGACGTGACCGCCAGCGCGCGGGCGCCTGCCGTGTGCCGTGTCGCCTCGCGACGTCCATGTACGGCCACTTGTAACGACTAACACCTTCAAATTGATGACTTTTCTGTATCTTTACTTTGATCACATTGATACCTACTAAGACTTTGATCCCAGTGGTTGCCATACTTACGTACTACCTACTCACTAAAAATAATTAACCAAACTCAAGGGACTGAGTATTTTCTTTCGTAACAGAAAGACTTTTCTATGTGAAGAGACAAAATAACAAATAGTTGGTTCTAAACTCAAGTAATCTCAGCATTACAGAGAGTTTTTCATTATAACAATGAATGTTATACGGAGTTTACACTGTGAAATCATTGACTCTGTCCTATAACTTTAGTTCAAAGAACTAAGTAAAATAAAGCAAACTCAGATGAAAGTTTCTTCATCTGATTTAAATGTTTTGGCAAGGTATTATTTAGATATCATCATCATCTCCCTGCACTCCACTAGAATCTGGTGGAAATGAAGCTTGTTATACAGCAGGGGTGGACAAACTTCTCAAGTATGTGGTCGACATTGAGACTGAGATATACCTATCAGTCTACATTCAAAAACTGTACTTGACATATTTGTTTAATTAAAAATTTTATATTTTGGTGGCGTTTGCTATTTTAAATGCTCGTCTGTTAATCAAGACCAAAGTTTCATTACATCATAGAAAATGCTGATTCACACTCTACTTTTAGTAGGTATTATGGAAATTTGCCATAGTTACAAAATATCTGTACTTTCAAAAAGTGTGTCGTATGAGAGTTTAAATATTTTTACACTTCGACCACAACAGATTTAGCATCAATTATCTATGAAACTTTTAAGAATTAATCACCTGATCTTTGCGGGCTACCATAAAAAACGGCGCAGTCGACCGGTAGACCGCGGTTGACGTCTTGGCCAACCCTGTTACTCAGGGTGTAAGTAAAAGTATCATTAACCTTTAAACCACATACTCTGCCAAACCAACAACCGCCAAACTACCAAACTGAACAACTTTTACTATGGGAGCAAACATTTTAGCGCAAAAAAAATCTGCTGTTCCATACTAAACTTCAATACCTGCACGACTCAAACATACAGGGTCCAACTTAATATGCTGACAGTTTTTTGCAATTGGGTCGAGTAAGATTTCAGTTTACTATGGAACAGCAGATATTTTTTTTGCTATTTCAACATTGGTCCCACAGAGAAAGTCGTTCAGTTTGATGGTCTGATCATCCCCTTAAAAGAGTGTCAGCATATTAAGAAGGACCCTATATAGAACAGCAGGTTTTTATTTTGTCTGACTGGTTTGCTCCCATAGTAAAAGTTGTTCAGTTTGATGGGTAGAGTATGTGATTTAAAGGTTAATGATACTTTTCCTTACACCTTGAAACTAACAGCTTAACGACAGCAGTAAATATTTTAAGGCCAAGGTCAATATTAGATGGATGTGTGAGGGAGAGCAAGGCTCACTGATCCTACCTACTAGAGACACACTACTATCACAAGGGCCGGATATCAGTGCAATAATGTTCATTAAGACAAAAGCATGTGATTCCTGCCCCCCTAGACAAAGTGACATTCTATGGGCGTTGACATTAGCGATTGAAACATTTTGATGTTTGCTTTTGTCACCATATGTCAAGTCCATACATTTTTATGTTTTCAACTGTCCTTAACGCTAATCGAAAGATACTTTGTCTAGAGGCCCTGCACTTCAATAGACTCATCTAACAAAACGACTTGAACTAGGAAAAACTTTACTCCATACATGATAATAAGTCAATCGGTGACATCATTGGTGTGTAGTACTGACTTGTTTTTGGGATAGACACATTATTGTTGGTGTAATGATTGGTATTTAATGCTGGTGACATGAACACAAATATAACAGTGTCAAGTACAACTTTATCATTGCTATACATTAAACGATCCAAAACCTCATTTTTGTTTCAAGACTTTTTGTAAATAAGTTTCAAACAAAGATTAAACTGCAGATGAAATGTGTAAAGCACGAAAATTCACAATTACGTGTGATTAACGGACAGAAGACATCTATGTAATGTATGGTGAGCAGCACAGCATGCTCAGCATTCTGCTTCGTTACGGAGCTCGTCCCGCGACAGGGTTCCGGCGCGGAAGGACGCGGCCGATGGCCGCAGCCGCGCCGACCCACCAGCCCTACTTCCCACATCCACGCGATAGGTTAGAATACATTTTACGCCTACCTACTCACATTTTCCAACCGCATTTCCATCACTTAAACATGATCCGAATCAAGAAAACATAAGGAAAAGCGAGAACACCTTCTTTCCAGAACAATAATTCTGATTCGGACCTTATAAAATGGCTCACAAAGGTGACGCATCGACACGATCCGATCGAATGATCTTAATGAATTCGGCGACTCCGGCGCGACGGCCAGCACTCCTGCACTTACTAGCATTTGATGCAACATCAAGAGCACTAAATACACTATTATTATAGTAATTTCACAAACTTACGAGGCGATGAAAGTCAGTTGTAGAAAGCACACGCACCGCAACGCGACAAGCAAATTCTTTTGTACGCACACAACTGACAGATTTTTTTTTAACTCTGTCGGAGCACAACTTCCTGCTAACTTCACATCATAATGTTGGTCCGATTCAGCTTGATGTTTCTTTATTGCATTGCAGTAAAGCAAATTAGCAAAGAGAACGCAACTTTTGCACTGAACACAAAAAGGAGAATCAAGGAAGTTTAATACGTGATGTTAAAAACCACCAAATTGATTAAATTTAATATTTTTTGATTCAGATTTTCTCAAGGAAAATGGTAACCATTACCTTCTTTGATGATAACCGCATGTTGGAACGATGCTTACATGCAAGCATTGATCTGAACATCGGAACATATTGCACTCAGAAAAGATGTGACAGATGTTTTGAGTGAAGTTTTTATATAAGCCAAATGAGAGATTAATTATTTTGAAAATCAATCACACCGCTGTATTATTGTTCCTACTAGTTTTTTGTAAACATACATCTCTTTTTTAAAATATTTATTCTTTTAAATTGGATAGAAATAATTGTTACAGAATTACTTTGACAGCAAACTACTTAAAAGTATGTGAAATGACTATTTAGCGCCATCTACACACAAGAATGCCTATCTCAAGTTATGACCAGTGTTGCCGTTTTAGTTGCTTTGTGGCTAGATCAAGCGGATTTTCAACGGCTTTGGTCACAGTTTCAATTCAACCGCTTAATCCATTCATTATGTACTACTTTTAGCATTTCAGCATGCTTCTATTTCGAGGCACGTATTGTACCTACTGTCCATTATAAGTGGCGACGGGCTCACTCCCCGTCACACTGGACAGAGTTTCGGTACTACAAGTGAAACGTGGATGTTCTGAGGGTGCAGAATATCTCTGACTACCCCCTCAGGGAATATAGTCTTGAGCATTATGCTACTTTTAGCATTTTCTTAGATCTCTAATATTTAGTATAAATATATATTAATAAGGCGCTACGCAGATGATGGACATTTTGCCAGCGGGCAACCGCGGTCACGCACGCCGCCTAATTAAGTGATTTTCTACTGATCCATCGCTTTTCTTCGTGCAGACGAGACCGCGAATGCATTGCATAGCTCTTATACTTGAAATTTTATTGATATCTAAAAAACTCAGATTTCGTCACTCACTCACTGATGATCATCAAAAATAATCCAAAAATTCTTAGGGTACTTCCTGAAGTCCTAGAAAGCTGAAATTTGGTATGTAAGCTAGTATTGATACACAAACAATAAAAACATTCGAAAATTAAAAAAAAATCCCCTCCAACCCCTTAAAGTGGGTAGTGCAAATATGTATAGATAAAACGGTTCTGGAACCCACTCTATGTACTAGTTTTAATAAACTGATTCTCATGAAACTTTGTGTACGTATTCAGTCCCCGTGGTACAATAACAAAATGACAATTTCGACCTTCGATCCTCAAATGCTGATGCAGCAGGGGTACTGCATACCTAAACAGTCAGATTTGAAAATCTGCTGTTTTTGAATTAGTATTGCTGGTAGCAAGCAGAGACTACGTCATAAAATTTCAGGTCCCAACTCTTCAGTCCTGATGCTGCAGGGGTACTGCCTTTCTATATCGTGATACTTGAGAATCTGCTGACTTTGAATTTACATTGTGGGTACCTATTACGCAAATACTTTTGCATACATTTCGAGTTCCAACTCATCAGTTCTGATGATGCAGGGGTACTGCCAACTTAAACTGTGTGGTTTAACTATTCGACGATTTAAAATTAGTGTTGTGGTTAGCAAGCAATGACTTTGTCAGTGAACTCCGGGTTCTAACTCTTCAGTCCCGGTGCTGCACTGCAGGGGTACATAACACGTAATACTTGGTGATCTGCGTACTGTAAATAATTAAAACCGGCCAAGTGCGTGTCGGGCCACGCCCAGGGTAGGGTTCCGTAGTTGCCCGTCACAATATACGGACTTAAATTGGGCTTTTTGTTGTTTTTACGGTTTAGTGGCTAATAAAGTCTAAAAAGTCCAAACTACTCACTTTCTAATTACTCTTTACCAACCAACCAACCAACACTAACCAAAACATCTCACTCAGTTGTTTTTACATAAAGCTTGCGAACCCTCAAAAAGTACTAAAATATTGATACCTATCTTATAAGGGCGGGAACCCGTTGTATGAGGGCAGCGCAGGACCGGTCGTTATGGCGATCCTTGGGGGAGGCCTACGTCCAGCAGTGGACGTCCATCGGCTGAGATTATGATGATGATCTTATAATGATATCTATACTCTATTTCAAATAGTATATCTTTCTGATAAATAAATTATATTTGTAAATAAGAATTGGCTATATAGGAATCAGAAAATCTTTTCGTCCTTATTTGAAATGAAGTATATCATCATTCTCTTGCCCATTTCCCATTATTTTGGGTCGGCGCAATATGTCATCCTCTTCCATTCATCTCTCTTAGCCGTCATTCCAGCACTCACTCCTTTCTTACACGTATCATCTCTCACACAATTAATCCATCTTTTCTTCGGCCTTCTCTCCTACCGCAGCCATCCACATTCATACTTAACATGTTCACGTTCCTACCATCCACGTTCATACTTAACGTCGAAATGAAGTATAGTACCTAATTAATACGCATACGGGTACTGGTGTGTCGCCGGTATAGGGAAAAGCCTTTGACTAATTGTTATAAGGAATAGCCTTGCGGTAGCATTTCCCCTCTGCCACGGTATAAGCACAATTGATCTTCTGCATTTACATTCAATTTTACACCTTATCACTAAACTAGACAGCCTATAATTGCGAAATAATAACTTCGAACTTAGAACGTTTGGGGTTCACACGAGACTACTTTTCATGCTTTTTCACATTCAAAATTCGAATCTAAAGTTATGGGGAATAAAATTCAAAGTTGCGGATTTCATGTTACCTCGCCCCCCGCAAAAGTGGCAGAAATGTTTGTTACTAGAATTACACGCGTAACCAGTCCACATATAAATAGTCAAAGAGAAAAGCATTGCACGCGTATTCAACCGAACGTTTGTCCCTACACTAAGGACGGAATTTTTGTCGCCGTATACGTAATGCATGTTTCCAGCTAGCTGGGGGAATTGGGTGTAAGTTCTCCAAATAAAATAAAACAATGATTAGAAAAATAATGTATAATATACGTGTGCCGCTTAACCTAATTTGATACTTGTTAGTGAGCGCTGAGCGGTGGCGTGTCTCACACGCGCCGCTTCAACATACCTGTTTAGTTTATATTAGACACCTAACAAAAGCAATTTAACAAAATAACATTTTTTTCTGAAAAAAATAATAGTGGTAGAGAAGGGCGGCACCGGCGGAGCGCCGTCGCTTGCTGAGTTATGTCAGAGTGCACGAAAGTGTTGAAGCTTGTAAAAAGTTTCGCAACGCGGGGTTCTCTTACTAGCCTACAGAGAAAATAACGCGGCATTTTAGGGTTGAGCCTCATCTGGCAGCACGAAATCGAATTTTTACACGCTCTATCCTTTTCTGTCGCTCAGAAACGTCATTGGCTAGAGCGAGAAAGGTCGCATCACTGTGATCGCATTCCCGATATCTTTCTCGCTCTAGCAAATGACGTTCCTGAGCGACAGAAAAGGATGGAGCGTCAAAAAATTCGATTCCGTGCTAGCAAATAAGGTTAAACCCTTACAATACTTGTCGACTCTAGCTCGGTAGCTCGCCTAGGACTTCTCTATGTGCTAGTGTTCAGTGAACCAAGCGCGCGTTTTAGAAGCTTCGACCGGCACTCGTGCACTCTGGTCATGTTATTATAATATAGAAGACTGATTGCTCACGGCTGGTCAGTCCCTCCCTTCTCACGTCTAGGTATATTATGTACACATTTGAGCAAGTTAATTACACATTTCATAATAAAATTAAGTACACTTTTGACTATGAGATTCAAACGTATAGCTAACATCACTTAAAATAGTCATCACAACGATGTAAAGGTCAATGCTTAAAAATTTCAAATATACAACAATAACATAAAATACATAAAAACAATACTGTAGACATCTAGCTGGTGGACGGAATACGACGTGACAGAGTGCCCCCGCCCCTCCCAGGCACTCCCCACTCTATATACAAGTACATTACAATTGGTCCATTTTATTATAATATTATACATTTTTTACAAAAAATATGTTTAGTAAATACATAACAGTACAAAATACTTAACCTATTGTACAAAAATGAACTTACAGACGAGATGGAATTGTATAAATTAAGTACACGGAGCCGTCGGACGATTAAAATGCAAAAGCGTTTGGTCGCGCGAGCGCGCTGCGTCGCCGTCGTAGGGAGGAGCTGCGGCGCGTCACATGCCTGACTCTGCGATGCCTTCATCGTCTGCAACACACACACACACACACACGTTACACGTGTCCGGCCCTGTGCAGGCGCAAGCATGCTACTCACTCGCATCACAGAAACTATAGATGATAGTATTAGCATAACTATATAGTCCTTACAGTACGGCAACGGATGTACTTGTGCAGAGCAACGGAGGGGGCTTTGTGGGGAAGCGGGGGACGGGGGTCGCATCCCGAACTCTGTATGAAGAGGTTGGGATCGCCTTACATATCTGGGCATGACAACGTAAGTACACCAGCGCGGCGGCGGCATTGCTCGCCATTAAGAGCGTTGCCATACTGTAAGCCTTACTGTGGTATTAGATAAGATGGCACAGCATGGTTCTTGTTAGTAGTCGTAGGATAAGAGCGAGAAGCATGCTGCGCGAGCGCACGTGTTAGAGCGAGAGGTAGCCGGGCGGACACACACACACACACACACTCGCCTGCTGCTGGGCACGTCGGGTCGTCGTCCGGACACTCAACCTCCACCTACATGTGTCCATATTGTTGTCTCATTATTTGACCTTATTTACTACCTATATCTAGTACATTTAGAGATCATCCTTTAAATTCTAAAGGTATAGCTACAACTCAAGGTCTTTAAAATGACAGGCAAATGCCTTTCAATAATATCATATGGAATCATAATGTGAAATAACTATCAACATCAATGCAGTAGTTCTTGAATAAAAAATTAAGTTAAAGCCTGTAGGATCCCACTGTAGGGAAAAGGCATCTCATGAATTAGGATGAAAAGGAGTGAACCATACTCCACCACGCGGGACCAGTTCCGATTGATGGAGGCAAGTTTGTGGTCAACTTGTTGTCAGAGAATGTTCCAGCCACCTTAATAAGTCTCTGACCTGGCTTAACGAATAGTTACGACGCCAACTGACGGAACTATCCGGGATCGATTTGTTATCGTGCCTTCCGAAACACGGAGACGCTCGAGATGACATACCACTAAACGATCACCCATGTAAAGTTGACGAACCTGAGGTTGCTTAATTTTTTGGAGACGATTTAATTGGAATATCGAACCTATACCTCTTGCAATTTCTGTGAATTCGATATGTAAAGATTTTTTTTTGTCTTTACTTTATATTTTTTACGGATAGAAGACATAATTATAAGAAACCAATTGAATATTTAATTTTTAAATTACTTTGAACTCTAAATGCAAAAATTGTGGAGAGAAAATAATTCGAACTCCGCGGAGAACAACTACCAACTGCTTTATAAAAAAAAAACCTGCCTTCTCTTTGTAACTCTATGCTGGAAACAAAAACGGCAACATCAAATGTCAAATTCTGACATTGTGAATGATTTTTTTTTTCATATTGGCCAATTATGGTCTGATCATTCCCTTAATAAAGTGTCAGCATATTAAGAAGGACCCTATATTTGGAATCTGTTATTTACTAGCTTTCATTCGATACCCATATTGTATTTTTTACAACAAAAAAAAGTATATCTTCTCTCTTTAATTCAGAGACGCCATCTTGAAAAATATACCTACACCCTATGTCACTCTCATAATTTTCACACGACACCTCAGACGTTAAAATCCATCAAGCCGTTTAGGCTGTAGGGTGTGACAGTAAAATAGACATACTAACATACATGCATACGCTCGAAAAACATAACCCTCCTTCTGGCGCAGTCGGGTAAAAATAAAAAAAGTATTCTAGTCTAGCTAGTATTATGGCCTGTTTCACACTACTTCCGAATAAGTTCTTGTTAGCTTATCCGAAAGTTCATTTGACATATTCTTCATAGAAAATATGTCAAATGAGGTGTCGGATAAGCTAACAAGAACTTATCCAAAAGTGGTGAAACAGGCCCTTAGTGTAGGTAATATAATGAGTTTACCTTCGAAGGCGGGGTTGTGGTGGTGGGGGTGGGGGTGGTTGTGGGGGTGAGGGTGGGGCGGCGCCAGGTCCTGGCCCTCGAGCACGGCGACGAGGCACTGGTGGATGCAGATGTACTGCTGCTCCGTCTGCACCATCCACACGCGCTCGCGCCGCATGCCGTGCACCATGCCGAAGATGTCCAGGTACTCCGCGTGCGCCGCCAGCTGCAACACGACCCCTCCGTCACGATCACATACTTACAGTTACCTTCTAATGTTATAACATTTACAACGTGTTACAAAAATACTAATAAATAGGGGGTGGTTTAGACCATCAAACTGAACAACTTTCACTATAGGACCAATAACTAAATCGCGAAAAAAATCTGATGTTCAATACTAAACTACAAATCTACTCGAGCTAAATGTATGGGACAAATTAAGTTTTTTTGCTATTTCGATGTTGGTTCCATACTGAAAGTTGTTCAGTTTGATGGTCAAAACAATCCCCTGAAAAGTTTTAAATGTGTATTTTTACTTTTGTAACACCGTGTATAATGTAAGTGTAAAAGAAACAAGATTGTGAAGCTACTCCACTACTATGTTCCATGATTTTCATTCGAAGCTACGTGAAGTTAATTCGGGACACTTTTATCGAGAATTTTGTATTAGACCCTGTGTCCATAGTATTCTAAGCCAATGTTGATACAGGAAATACTTTGGTAAGTTATATTTGAGACGACCCGATAGCACAGTCGGTAGTGAACCTGCCTGCTGTGCCGAGGACGACCCTCGGGTTCGAATCGCATAAGGGACAAATATTTGTATGATGAATATAAATGATATACCTATGTATTCTATATCTTTTCTAGTCTAGTCATCATAACACAAGTCCAGGCTAGATTCTGGAACTTTAAATGTGACTAGATAATTTGTGTGACAATGGCCAAGATATATATTTATTTATTTATATGTCAAGATTGACAGTCGAAGCTAAGAACGCGTCGAAAAAAATATCAATGATCTTTTGAGTGATAAACCGTGCCGGTATACACGCACACAGATATAAGATGTATGACTCCTCACGCACACCAACCTAAGATAGGTGGCCACTTTGGTTTTATACGGTAGAAGCGGGAGATTCTATCTAGACATATAGGTACATCGTTTTAGAAAACCACAGAGTAAAAGACAAGAAGAGTGCTATACTCCATACTATGTGTCGTACGTCGGAAAAAGCTGAAAATCCCATTTCCTAGATGGCGCTGACTCCTTGCCCGTTTACTTCCTAGATTTTCTCACACAGTTATTTGTAAAACTAGTGAAACTAACACAAACGTGTTAATAAAAAGATATCGATGGAGCAAAAAAAAAAATCAAATTTTCATTTATACTGTGACTCCGGCGCTGCAGTGCACGATGACGTCACGTCACATACCTGCTGCAGCGCGCGGTCGAGCGTGATGAAGGTGCCGGAGCGTCCGACGCCGGCGCTGCAGTGCACGATGACGTCACGTCACATACCTGCTGCAGCGCGCGGTCGAGCGTGATGAAGGTGCCGGAGCGTCCGACGCCGGCGCTGCAGTGCACGATGACGTCACGTCACATACCTGCTGCAGCGCGCGGTCGAGCGTGATGAAGGTGCCGGAGCGTCCGACGCCGGCGCTGCAGTGCACGATGACGTCACGTCACATACCTGCTGCAGCGCGCGGTCGAGCGTGATGAAGGTGCCGGAGCGTCCGACGCCGGCGCTGCAGTGCACGATGACGTCACGTCACATACCTGCTGCAGCGCGCGGTCGAGCGTGATGAAGGTGCCGGAGCGTCCGACGCCGGCGCTGCAGTGCACGATGGCGTCACGTCACATACCTGCTGCAGCGCGCGGTCGAGCGTGATGAAGGTGCCGGAGCGTCCGACGCCGGCGCTGCAGTGCACGATGACGTCACGTCACATACCTGCTGCAGCGCGCGGTCGAGCGTGATGAAGGTGCCGGAGCGTCCGACGCCGGCGCTGCAGTGCACGATGACGTCACGTCACATACCTGCTGCAGCGCGCGGTCGAGCGTGATGAAGGTGCCGGAGCGTCCGACGCCGGCGCTGCAGTGCACGATGACGTCACGTCACATACCTGCTGCAGCGCGCGGTCGAGCGTGATGAAGGTGCCGGAGCGTCCGACGCCGGCGCTGCAGTGCACGATGACGTCACGTCACATACCTGCTGCAGCGCGCGGTCGAGCGTGATGAAGGTGCCGGAGCGTCCGACGCCGGCGCTGCAGTGCACGATGACGTCACGTCACATACCTGCTGCAGCGCGCGGTCGAGCGTGATGAAGGTGCCGGAGCGTCCGACGCCGGCGCTGCAGTGCACGATGACGTCACGTCACATACCTGCTGCAGCGCGCGGTCGAGCGTGATGAAGGTGCCGGAGCGTCCGACGCCGGCGCTGCAGTGCACGATGACGTCACGTCACATACCTGCTGCAGCGCGCGGTCGAGCGTGATGAAGGTGCCGGAGCGTCCGACGCCGGCGCTGCAGTGCACGATGACGTCACGTCACATACCTGCTGCAGCGCGCGGTCGAGCGTGATGAAGGTGCCGGAGCGTCCGACGCCGGCGCTGCAGTGCACGATGACGTCACGTCACATACCTGCTGCAGCGCGCGGTCGAGCGTGATGAAGGTGCCGGAGCGTCCGACGCCGGCGCTGCAGTGCACGATGACGTCACGTCACATACCTGCTGCAGCGCGCGGTCGAGCGTGATGAAGGTGCCGGAGCGTCCGACGCCGGCGCTGCAGTGCACGATGACGTCACGTCACATACCTGCTGCAGCGCGCGGTCGAGCGTGATGAAGGTGCCGGAGCGTCCGACGCCGGCGCTGCAGTGCACGATGACGTCACGTCACATACCTGCTGCAGCGCGCGGTCGAGCGTGATGAAGGTGCCGGAGCGTCCGACGCCGGCGCTGCAGTGCACGATGACGTCACGTCACATACCTGCTGCAGCGCGCGGTCGAGCGTGATGAAGGTGCCGGAGCGTCCGACGCCGGCGCTGCAGTGCACGATGACGTCACGTCACATACCTGCTGCAGCGCGCGGTCGAGCGTGATGAAGGTGCCGGAGCGTCCGACGCCGGCGCTGCAGTGCACGATGACGTCACGTCACATACCTGCTGCAGCGCGCGGTCGAGCGTGATGAAGGTGCCGGAGCGTCCGACGCCGGCGCTGCAGTGCACGATGACGTCACGTCACATACCTGCTGCAGCGCGCGGTCGAGCGTGATGAAGGTGCCGGAGCGTCCGACGCCGGCGCTGCAGTGCACGATGACGTCACGTCACATACCTGCTGCAGCGCGCGGTCGAGCGTGATGAAGGTGCCGGAGCGTCCGACGCCGGCGCTGCAGTGCACGATGACGTCACGTCACATACCTGCTGCAGCGCGCGGTCGAGCGTGATGAAGGTGCCGGAGCGTCCGACGCCGGCGCTGCAGTGCACGATGACGTCACGTCACATACCTGCTGCAGCGCGCGGTCGAGCGTGATGAAGGTGCCGGAGCGTCCGACGCCGGCGCTGCAGTGCACGATGACGTCACGTCACATACCTGCTGCAGCGCGCGGTCGAGCGTGATGAAGGTGCCGGAGCGTCCGACGCCGGCGCTGCAGTGCACGATGACGGGCCGCGCGTCCGCGGGGCTCCGCTCCCTGAACGCGTGCACGAACCTGCCGAGTACACGACACACGCATTACATTATACTGCCCGTACAACATATACAGGATACAACTTTGTATGCTGACTGTTTTTTAAGAGGATCATCAGACCATCGAACTGAACAACTTTCTCTATGGGACCAACATCGAAATCGCGAAAAAAAACTGCTTTCCCATACATATGGCTCGAGTAGGTTTGCAGTTTTGTATGCACAGCTGATTTTTTTTCGCGATTTCGACGTTCGTGCCATTGAGAATATTGTTAAAAAAGTGTCGGCATATTAAGAAGGACCCTATAGTATATGCACACAGCGCGTGTAGGGGCGGGTACCTGGCGAGGGTGGTGGGGGGGTCGGGCACGCCGAAGTCAGGCCACGTGGTGAAGTGGAAGTGCTTGACGACGCGCTGCTCGTTGCCGCGGCACACCATCAGCTCCGTCACCGTCCAGTCCGGGTACCTGCGTGCGAGTCCATACAGTACAATACAGGTACAACCATGCACTCACTCATAATACAGGGTGTCCCAAAACTCTACGTCAAACAGAAAACAGGAGATAGGTGAGTTTATAACTATTCAGGGAAAAATAAAATCCAAGTTTTTTCCAGAGTTTTTATAATTTTTTTTTTGCATTGGCATGGGGTTATTCGGCAAGAAAAAAAAATTACTACTTATTGAAAAGCAGAAGTGTCAAGTGTGATACCATTTTGAAAACTTCATTAAATGGGCCAACATTTGAAAGAACTTGCCAGGTTAGCGCCATAAATTTTTTATACAGGGTATAATCTCAAAGATGCCCAAGAAAACAATTTTACCGCAAAAGTATGACGGAAGATTGTTATTTCTTTAAAAAGTGGGTATGGCATCAATCTTTTACCTTTGAATTGGGTCCACTGGAAAGATTATTCAGGATTGCGTAAAAAGTATTTTCCACCAAAAAATTTTTAGTTCTGACGTCTAAAAGTTGAGAGCAGGGTGGCGATATTTCCAATGTTAAAAATAAATCCTAATCTCGAAAACTATCAAACTTGGCAACTTTTTATATATTTTTCCTTGAACTTATAAACTCACCTATCTTCTGTTTTCGGCTTGACGTTGAATTTTTGTACACCCTGTATAAAACAGAGCAGTATAATGTATAGTAGTGGGTGGCGTAGGTTGGGTACCGTGACTCGTTGAGCGCGGTGACGGCAATGTCGCCGTAGTAGACGGGGCGCGTGTCGTAGGGCCAGTAGCGGTCGCACTTCTCGCGGCCCTTCTCCACGCAGCGCGTCAGCATCACGATGCTGCGCGACCCGGACTCCCAGCACATGCGCCAGAAGTCGTCGCGCGTGCAGTGCAGCGGGCCCTGCGGAGTGCGGTCACGTGCTAGGGTTACATATCTATACCCTACGTCGTCGCTCACATTACGATACGTGTGACTTAAGTAGTCCATTATTGCACGGTGTGGAGTTAACGCCCGAGCGCAGCGAGGGTGCTAAACGCCGTGCATTAATAGACTTACTTTAGTTATAAAAATTTAGTGTTCGTAAATCGAATTTATCTCTCTTTTGTTCCTGTTTTTGACTTAGTTTAAAGAAAAACAAACTTAATTCATACATACACGAAATTTAAACATTAATACTAATATACGTCGCCTGGGTTAAGCTAAGAGGACCAAATATAACCTCTACATGTGGAGGTCTATAAAGATCCTTGTAGCAGTAGGGAACGTGCCTGCGTGACGATGAACTCCCTCGGGGAGTTGTGGC
>OZ004667.1:79260-155315 GCA_963924505.1 Agonopterix alstromeriana
GAGCCACCTACAATAGTGATCACATCGACACTATCGCGATAACTAACCGCTATCAATACAGTAATGAGTATGTATAACGAACGACCTTACTTACACTTCCTATCGCAAGATAACAACGATTATCATTTAATTGTTGTTTCTAATCTACATTATGGCGTGTTGACACTGTTCATTTGCTTTGTTTTACAAAAGCCCCGCACTGTTCTGGATTAAATCTAAAAGTTAATTCAGATGTTAAACACGTTCTGTTTTCCTATCCCATTAAACCCTTGCTTTAAGGCTCACTTAGTATTTTAGGAGGCGTTAAGTAATTTTAATTAATAGATTTTTTTTTCGAAATCCATTTCACATTCGTGTAACCCGATGTATGTGAAAAATATAAAGCGATGCCCGGATCACATGATTATATGCGTCCATACATGTATGGGCACGTTGCGAACGAGTCGGAGAATGGGCACTTGATCGATAAGGTACTCGTTGTGGACGCCACTTTATACAGTCTTTCTCTTTAACTGGGTCAGTATGAGGACGTCCGAAACCTTAGTAGATACAGGGAAACGTCTAAGGAACCACTAAGCTTTTGTTTTAATGAAAACAATACCCAGCATAGCATTTGAAGCATGGTAGGCAGTAGCAACGCTCACTTTTAGTATTTCGGAGGATTTATTTGAGTAGGTAAGATGAATGTAACGTGTAGACATACCGGTGTAGACGATGGTGTAGGCGGTGTCGGTGAACTTGTCGGGCGCGGTGAAGGCGCGCAGCTTGACGAAGTACTTGGCGCCGGGCTTGAGCGGGCCGTTGCAGTACGTGCGCCCGTTGTCCTCGCACCGCTCCGCGCCGATCGTGAACTCCTCCACCGACGACCCGTGGAACGGGTAGTACGGCTCCGTCACCTGCCGCATACTCGTACATACACACACATTATATACTACACGACGTGACAATGGACGCATGGGGGGCAGAGCGGCAGACGGCGCACGTCTCCTCGTGTAGTACCACAAAATTAGTAATAGTATATACTTAGTTCTACATATAGAACGGCCACTCCTCACTGACTTCAGATACCCTACCTCACCTCACCACACATTTTCTACTGACACTTTAGGGGAGCCGAGCAAGGGAATGCAGTCAGGCGCGCGCACCCGTAGTATTGTACTACATAAAATTGTATCTTTTTAGTGATAAAAAAAACGTTGAACACAATTCTGGTAATTTTTAGGTCAAATACTATTTTTAATAACAGAACGAACAATATAAAGTATCGAAATGTAGATAGAAGTTTATACAAAGCCCGGTCAGTTTGCACAAAGTGTGCATGTGCAGACGCCATTTCGAAAATCTTAAAGTGCCAGACTTGTGGTAGTACAGTACCACATTTTTGACATTTTGCTGTCTGTAATGGGAAATTTTTTAAAAAGGTAAGCATGTGCGATACTGAGGTAGTACGAGCGAGACCGGAATACGTATTTACCTTAATTTTACGCCACGGTTCTGCCAGAGGGGGTGAGTTTAAAATTGATGGGGGGCAAGGAGTACCCGTACCATATGAAAAGATGAAATCCATTGCTTTATGGATCAAAATGGCGTATATACGGGTCTAGCAGCGCGGGCGGTCTCCGATGCGACGTCCCGCTTGTATGAAGCTTATTTTCAGGTCCGATCTCGTCGACATATCTATCTATGAATGTGTCCGTACTGTGTGTAGTATTGTGCTACAACTAGATACAGTTCGGTATAGAGTACGGCACGCACCTGGTAGGGGGGCCACAGGGGCAGGCGGCGCACGTCGTGCCAGGTGAGCATGGGGGCGGGCGTGTCGTTGCGCGGCTCCTCGCCGACGACCAGCGTGTAGGCGGTCACGTTGCCGTTGGCCGACGAGAAGTAGTCGCCGCGGAACTGCACCGCGATCGTGCTCGCCGTGCGACGCACCTGCGGCCACGACCACACAATACACACCTCACATTATAACGGGTGATTTACTGACAGCATTTAGCCGATTGAAAAGGATCGTTCGAAATGGCTTGGAAGAATAGTATATACAACGTGTTAATGAATAAGCGCAAAACTTCATACACCCCAAATGATTTATAACACAATAATTCGATTGAAACAATAATTTCATTATTTTGATTGTTAAAATTTAAAGTTATTCGCATTTTAAGTTTTCATTATTTGTTTTCATTTCAGCAATTAATGAAAGCGCTAACGTGCTCATGGATACATTTTAAGAATCTTGTTTTGGTAGTAAATAGGGTGAGTGTGCCCGTGCGGTAGTTTTAAATCGAATTCAGAAAATTTTAAATTTTACAAATTATTTAATATTTTGAAAAAAATTACCGATGTTGAAACCATGATAATTCTATTCTGCTCTCGATTCTAAACAAAGTACTTTCTAGTTTTGTGTTAATTCATTAACACGTTGTATAGTGTATGTAGATGTGTGAGGTACCTCCTTGGGCAGCGCCTGGGGGTCGGGGCGGGGCGGGGCGCCGATGCCCATGTGCTGCACCCAGCGCGCGGGCGGGCCGCGCCCCGCCCCCGTCTCCCCGCGCAGCCGGAACTCGTACGTGCCGCCCGGAGACAGACCCGCCACCGCGCCCGAACGAGCTGACACATTACACCGGAGTTACATACAGGAGTTATGCACGATTCCACCAGATACCGATATAAACATCTATAAGCTAAGCTCGGCTATCTAAGCTTTTAGAATAATGCTTTTATTTTGGATTGGGACCACTAGCAAGGTTATTCAGGATTGCGCAACAATTATTTTCATGAAAAAATATACAAATTTGTAGTCAGTAGATCTTGCACAGAATTTTCACAAGGTTTGTAATTCACACAATGTTTAATGTGCAAAAATCATAAAAATAATTAAATTAAAAAAAAAATACAGCATGTAAATAACTGGCCTATCTCTTATTTTCAGCTTGATGTTATTTTATAAAAATGTTGATACTCTATCCTGTAATTGGTCCGTAAGTTATCCCAAAATGAATAAAATGAATGTATGTAGAGTTAAGGTACTCGTATAGTATAGTATAGTATAGTATAGTAAGTAGGGTGATACCGTCGGGCGGGAACTCGACGGTGCGCACTCGGTGGGGGTCGTCCTGGGGCGCGTACTCGATGAGGAAGCGGCGCAGCAGGCCGTTGGTGTCGTCGGGCGGCAGCTCCCACACGAAGGTGAGCTCGGAGGGGCGCGCGTCGGAGGGCTGGAAGCGGCGCGGCGCGGCGGGGGGCGCCTCGCGCGTGCGCACGGCCGCCGAGTGCGCGCCCGACCGCGTCAGGATCGTGGCCGGCGTGCCCGACCGCACCTACACATACATACATCCTTTCACTATTTATATGTGGACTGGTTACGCGTGTAATTCTACTAACAAACATTTCTGACACTTTTTGCGGGGGGCGAGGTAACATGAAATCCGCAACTTTGCATTTTATTCCCCATAACTTCAGATTCTAATTTTGAATGTAAAAAATCATGAAAAGTAGTCTCGTGTGAACCCCAAACGTTCTAAGTTTGAAGTTATTATTTCGCAATTATAGGCTGTCTCGTTTAGTGATAAGGTGTAAAATTGAATGTAAATGCACAAGATCAATTGTGCTTATACCTTGGCAGAGGGGAAATGCTACCGCAAGGATAGTCCTTATAATAATTAGTCAAAGAGTTTATCAATTCAAATTTAATTTTTAACTGTAATTTGTAAATGGCAAAAGTGGTCGCGAAAAAATCATTCGAACCCCATGGAGAAAAACCTTTGCTTAATTTTAAGAAATGAAAATCACTTGCTTTCTCTTTCTAACTCTATGCTGGAACAGAAACGGCAACATCAAATGTCAAATTCTGGCATTGTGAATGTATTATTTTTCTTAATGGCCAGTTATTTTAAGCTGATTTTAAGTTTACCAAGGAGTTCACAGGTTTTCGAATGACGTCATTGGACGGACCGAAAAACGACTTTATTTTATTAAAAATATATGTAAATCCCTGACATAGAAAATATTAATATTGAGACAAATATCTCGAAATGGTTTTCGATTTATCCCTCGAAAAAAAAACTTGACATACCGAATTGCCGAAATGACAGACGAAGCGCTCGACTTTGTGTGCTTCAACTAAACGCACTTTGGGCTTATCCATTTATTTGACTTTGATCAACATTACTATGTATTAGATACTACATTGTCCCAATTTAACGCTCTTTGATGTACTAAAACACACCTTATGTCAGTGCACGACAGCCTGTATCATGACCGATACGTGGCGCTTTAGCACAAATTATATCAGCTTCATAACAGATCTTCTAACACTTCCTTCAAAAACGATAAATTCTCACGTTTTAATTATCTGCTGCCTGTATAGGTAGGGTTAGTTCGTACAGCGCGTGACGTATACGACGTTGCCGTCTGGAGCGAATGACAGAAATCAAGCAAGCGCATCGCTTACGGTGCGCCAAAGGGTGGCCGAGTGACGGAGGCCTGGGCTGCAATCGTGGTAAACATTCGGTGATTGAACCGTGATTTAACTTTTGACACATTTGGTATTGCGCTAATCGCGGTACTGCTCTTGACAGTTAGACGTTAGAGCCGTTTTGACAGATGGCTCAGACGTTAAGGGCTGTCAGTTACATAGAGCTTAGCGCGATGCGGAATTCAGCACAATTGAATAGTAACTGGATCGCAATGTGATTAGAACTGAAATTGGATAAGAATAGAACTTCCATGTTTTAACTTAGCGCAATCGGGCTCCTGCCCCCATAGACAAAGTGACATTCTATTGGCGTCGACTCTAGTAGCAAATGATAGAATGTATGGATTTGACATTAGCGATCGAAGCATTATAACGTTTGCTTTTGTCACCATACGTCAAGTCCATACATTTTTATGTTTTCTACTATCGTTAACGCTAATCGAAAGATACTTTGTCTAGGGGCCCTGGCTGTAGATTATCTCAGCTGTCAAACGCGAGTGACGATTATGATCGTAGAGGTAGTGTGTGTCTCACCTCGACGGTGAAGGTGTAGGGCGTGTGGGGCCGCAGGCCGGTGATGGTGATGGAGGTGTCGGGCGTGGTGCGGTTGGCGAGGGTGTCGAGCGCGGCGAGGTACTGCACCTCGAAGTCCGTGTAGTCGCCGCCCGGCGCGTCCCACGCGAGCGTGATCTCGCGCGCGCCGACCTGTGTCGCGTTCAGCTGCGTTATCGGCTGCGGGACTGCAACGATACGAGGCGGGCTTGTTAGCGAGAGCAGAGCTGTGTGAAAGAGCCCTATACTCTGCAACAATGTTGGTGTTAGAACGCTCCTGTTGACCTGACAGGCCGAAGTTAAGATATTTATTGGTGTACATAGTGTAACGAAACCACAGAATAGGTATACGTTTCGGTTGACAGTCCACATAGTCACGTTGTAGAGGCGGCCGGGCACACACACACACACACACACACTAGTACTCACACAGACGGGCCTGGCGCTGCACGGGGTGGCTGGTCACGTTGCGGCTCAGCGTCCACATGGTCACGTTGTAGAGGCGGCCGGGCACACACACACACACACACACACTAGTACTCACACAGACGGGCCTGGCGCTGCACGGGGTGGCTGGTCACGTTGCGGCTCAGCGTCCACATGGTCACGTTGTAGAGGCGGCCGGGCACACACACACACACACACACACACTAGTACTCACACAGACGGGCCTGGCGCTGCACGGGGTGGCTGGTCACGTTGCGGCTCAGCGTCCACATGGTCACGTTGTAGAGGCGGCCGGGCACACACACACACACACACACACTAGTACTCACACAGACGGGCCTGGCGCTGCACGGGGTGGCTGGTCACGTTGCGGCTCAGCGTCCACATGGTCACGTTGTAGAGGCGGCCGGGCACACACACACACACACACACACTAGTACTCACACAGACGGGCCTGGCGCTGCACGGGGTGGCTGGTCACGTTGCGGCTCAGCGTCCACATGGTCACGTTGTAGAGGCGGCCGGGCACACACACACACACACACACACTAGTACTCACACAGACGGGCCTGGCGCTGCACGGGGTGGCTGGTCACGTTGCGGCTCAGCGTCCACATGGTCACGTTGTAGAGGCGGCCGGGCACACACACACACACACACACACTAGTACTCACACAGACGGGCCTGGCGCTGCACGGGGTGGCTGGTCACGTTGCGGCTCAGCGTCCACATGGTCACGTTGTAGAGGCGGCCGGGCACACACACACACACACACACACACACACACACACTAGTACTCACACAGACGGGCCTGGCGCTGCACGGGGTGGCTGGTCACGTTGCGGCTCAGCGTCCACATGGTCACGTTGTAGAGGCGGCCGGGCACACACACACACACACACACACACACTAGTACTCACACAGACGGGCCTGGCGCTGCACGGGGTGGCTGGTCACGTTGCGGCTCAGCGTCCACATGGTCACGTTGTAGAGGCGGCCGGGCACACACACACACACACTAGTACTCACACAGACGGGCCTGGCGCTGCACGGGGTGGCTGGTCACGTTGCGGCTCAGCGTCCACATGGTCACGTTGTAGAGGCGGCCGGGCACACACACACACACACACTAGTACTCACACAGACGGGCCTGGCGCTGCACGGGGTGGCTGGTCACGTTGCGGCTCAGCGTCCACATGGTCACGTTGTAGAGGCGGCCGGGCACACACACACACACACTAGTACTCACACAGACGGGCCTGGCGCTGCACGGGGTGGCTGGTCACGTTGCGGCTCAGCGTCCACATGGTCACGTTGTAGAGGCGGCCGGGCACACACACACACACACACACACACACACACACACACACTAGTACTCACACAGACGGGCCTGGCGCTGCACGGGGTGGCTGGTCACGTTGCGGCTCAGCGTCCACATGGTCACGTTGTAGAGGCGGCCGGGCACACACACACACACACACACACACACACACACACTAGTACTCACACAGACGGGCCTGGCGCTGCACGGGGTGGCTGGTCACGTTGCGGCTCAGCGTCCACATGGTCACGTTGTAGAGGCGGCCGGGCACACACACACACACACACACACACACACTAGTACTCACACAGACGGGCCTGGCGCTGCACGGGGTGGCTGGTCACGTTGCGGCTCAGCGTCCACATGGTCACGTTGTAGAGGCGGCCGGGCACACACACACACACACACACTAGTACTCACACAGACGGGCCTGGCGCTGCACGGGGTGGCTGGTCACGTTGCGGCTCAGCGTCCACATGGTCACGTTGTAGAGGCGGCCGGGCACACACACACACACACACACACACACTAGTACTCACACAGACGGGCCTGGCGCTGCACGGGGTGGCTGGTCACGTTGCGGCTCAGCGTCCACATGGTCACGTTGTAGAGGCGGCCGGGCACACACACACACACACACACACACACTAGTACTCACACAGACGGGCCTGGCGCTGCACGGGGTGGCTGGTCACGTTGCGGCTCAGCGTCCACATGGTCACGTTGTAGAGGCGGCCGGGCACACACACACACACACACACACACACACACACACACACACACACACACTAGTACTCACACAGACGGGCCTGGCGCTGCACGGGGTGGCTGGTCACGTTGCGGCTCAGCGTCCACATGGTCACGTTGTAGAGGCGGCCGGGCACACACACACACACACACACACACTAGTACTCACACAGACGGGCCTGGCGCTGCACGGGGTGGCTGGTCACGTTGCGGCTCAGCGTCCACATGGTCACGTTGTAGAGGCGGCCGGGCACACACACACACACTAGTACTCACACAGACGGGCCTGGCGCTGCACGGGGTGGCTGGTCACGTTGCGGCTCAGCGTCCACATGGTCACGTTGTAGAGGCGGCCGGGCACACACACACACACACACACACTAGTACTCACACAGACGGGCCTGGCGCTGCACGGGGTGGCTGGTCACGTTGCGGCTCAGCGTCCACATGGTCACGTTGTAGAGGCGGCCGGGCACACACACACACACACTAGTACTCACACAGACGGGCCTGGCGCTGCACGGGGTGGCTGGTCACGTTGCGGCTCAGCGTCCACATGGTCACGTTGTAGAGGCGGCCGGGCACACACACACACACACACACACACACTAGTACTCACACAGACGGGCCTGGCGCTGCACGGGGTGGCTGGTCACGTTGCGGCTCAGCGTCCACATGGTCACGTTGTAGAGGCGGCCGGGCACACACACACACACACACACACACACTAGTACTCACACAGACGGGCCTGGCGCTGCACGGGGTGGCTGGTCACGTTGCGGCTCAGCGTCCACATGGTCACGTTGTAGAGGCGGCCGGGCACACACACACACACACACACACACACACACACACACACACACACACACACACACACACACTAGTACTCACACAGACGGGCCTGGCGCTGCACGGGGTGGCTGGTCACGTTGCGGCTCAGCGTCCACATGGTCACGTTGTAGAGGCGGCCGGGCACACACACACACACTAGTACTCACACAGACGGGCCTGGCGCTGCACGGGGTGGCTGGTCACGTTGCGGCTCAGCGTCCACATGGTCACGTTGTAGAGGCGGCCGGGCACACACACACACACACACACACTAGTACTCACACAGACGGGCCTGGCGCTGCACGGGGTGGCTGGTCACGTTGCGGCTCAGCGTCCACATGGTCACGTTGTAGAGGCGGCCGGGCACACACACACACACACTAGTACTCACACAGACGGGCCTGGCGCTGCACGGGGTGGCTGGTCACGTTGCGGCTCAGCGTCCACATGGTCACGTTGTAGAGGCGGCCGGGCACACACACACACACACACACACACACTAGTACTCACACAGACGGGCCTGGCGCTGCACGGGGTGGCTGGTCACGTTGCGGCTCAGCGTCCACATGGTCACGTTGTAGAGGCGGCCGGGCACACACACACACACACACACACACACACACACACACACACACACACACACACTAGTACTCACACAGACGGGCCTGGCGCTGCACGGGGTGGCTGGTCACGTTGCGGCTCAGCGTCCACATGGTCACGTTGTAGAGGCGGCCGGGCACACACACACACACACACACACACTAGTACTCACACAGACGGGCCTGGCGCTGCACGGGGTGGCTGGTCACGTTGCGGCTCAGCGTCCACATGGTCACGTTGTAGAGGCGGCCGGGCACACACACACACACTAGTACTCACACAGACGGGCCTGGCGCTGCACGGGGTGGCTGGTCACGTTGCGGCTCAGCGTCCACATGGTCACGTTGTAGAGGCGGCCGGGCACACACACACACACACACACACTAGTACTCACACAGACGGGCCTGGCGCTGCACGGGGTGGCTGGTCACGTTGCGGCTCAGCGTCCACATGGTCACGTTGTAGAGGCGGCCGGGCACACACACACACACACTAGTACTCACACAGACGGGCCTGGCGCTGCACGGGGTGGCTGGTCACGTTGCGGCTCAGCGTCCACATGGTCACGTTGTAGAGGCGGCCGGGCACACACACACACACACACACACTAGTACTCACACAGACGGGCCTGGCGCTGCACGGGGTGGCTGGTCACGTTGCGGCTCAGCGTCCACATGGTCACGTTGTAGAGGCGGCCGGGCACACACACACACACACACACACTAGTACTCACACAGACGGGCCTGGCGCTGCACGGGGTGGCTGGTCACGTTGCGGCTCAGCGTCCACATGGTCACGTTGTAGAGGCGGCCGGGCATACACACACACACACACACACTAGTACTCACACAGACGGGCCTGGCGCTGCACGGGGTGGCTGGTCACGTTGCGGCTCAGCGTCCACATGGTCACGTTGTAGAGGCGGCCGGGCACACACACACACACACACACACTAGTACTCACACAGACGGGCCTGGCGCTGCACGGGGTGGCTGGTCACGTTGCGGCTCAGCGTCCACATGGTCACGTTGTAGAGGCGGCCGGGCACACACACACACACACACACACTAGTACTCACACAGACGGGCCTGGCGCTGCACGGGGTGGCTGGTCACGTTGCGGCTCAGCGTCCACATGGTCACGTTGTAGAGGCGGCCGGGCACACACACACACACACACACACTAGTACTCACACAGACGGGCCTGGCGCTGCACGGGGTGGCTGGTCACGTTGCGGCTCAGCGTCCACATGGTCACGTTGTAGAGGCGGCCGGGCACACACACACACACACACACACTAGTACTCACACAGACGGGCCTGGCGCTGCACGGGGTGGCTGGTCACGTTGCGGCTCAGCGTCCACATGGTCACGTTGTAGAGGCGGCCGGGCACACACACACACACACACACACTAGTACTCACACAGACGGGCCTGGCGCTGCACGGGGTGGCTGGTCACGTTGCGGCTCAGCGTCCACATGGTCACGTTGTAGAGGCGGCCGGGCACACACACACACACACACACACACACACACACACACACACACACACTAGTACTCACACAGACGGGCCTGGCGCTGCACGGGGTGGCTGGTCACGTTGCGGCTCAGCGTCCACATGGTCACGTTGTAGAGGCGGCCGGGCACACACACACACACACACACACTAGTACTCACACAGACGGGCCTGGCGCTGCACGGGGTGGCTGGTCACGTTGCGGCTCAGCGTCCACATGGTCACGTTGTAGAGGCGGCCGGGCACGCACACACACACACACACACACACACTAGTACTCACACAGACGGGCCTGGCGCTGCACGGGGTGGCTGGTCACGTTGCGGCTCAGCGTCCACATGGTCACGTTGTAGAGGCGGCCGGGCACGCACACACACACACACACACACACACACACTAGTACTCACACAGACGGGCCTGGCGCTGCACGGGGTGGCTGGTCACGTTGCGGCTCAGCGTCCACATGGTCACGTTGTAGAGGCGGCCGGGCACACACACACACACACACACACTAGTACTCACACAGACGGGCCTGGCGCTGCACGGGGTGGCTGGTCACGTTGCGGCTCAGCGTCCACATGGTCACGTTGTAGAGGCGGCCGGGCACGAGGGCGCGGAACACGACCTGCTGGCCGGGCGCGGCGGCGGCGCGGGTCTGCCAGCGCGCCGGCGCGCCCGCGCCCTCCAGCCGGAACCTGTACGAGTCGAACCGCGACGCCTCCGCCGGCGTGCGCGTGTATATCACCTGCCGGACACGACCGCGACACACGCATGAGCCGCTACACTACACTCTCTACAACCTTTGCATCTGTGTGAGTGGACGCGCGATGTCATTTGTTTGCTATCGCTCGATACCGGGGGTGATGAGTATCGAGTTATTCCACTCTGATCACGCGGTCCGTAGCTGGTGGAAACGGATCTAAGGTACACTCTGATCACGAGATCAGTTTCACCAAAAATTTATGATTGCGCGGCTGAATGTTGAGTGCCACTCACACAAATGCAAGTTCAAAATATGTGTTATTTTATATCATTCGAAAAATTTACAAAATGTTTATTTATTAAAGATTAATTTTAATAACAACCATTAAAACATAGTTTAGCCGGAAAATAGATTCGACTGTCGTTTAATTGTACTTATACCAGAATATAATATGGAAATATATTATATTCAAATGACGCGACAATTTTAAAATAAAAATATAATGGTTTAAGAAGATGGACATAGAAACCAATCTAAATCATTTCCAGTTGTATACATGTTACCCAAGTAGGTAAGTAGACAGACGAACAGACATTGTCGTTAGAAGGCAAGCCTTGTAAATAAAACAATTTGAAGAGAGACATAGACAGTACATACCAGTATGGCGGGCTGTGTGTCGTTCTCGTAGCCGCCGGACTCGTTGACGATCGTCATCTCGGACGTTATCTGCGGACCTGTGTTATACATAACATACACACGTTACAATTTAAATCTGTAACAAACATCACATCTTAGAACTACTATTTTAATACAGGCAATGGTTCGATCCCCGTCCAAGCCGACTCGTACCAATGAGTTTTTCGGAATTTATGTACGATTTGTAACTCCACTGGCTTTTCGGTGAAGGAAAACATAGTGAGGAAACCTGCATGCTCCAATTTCGAGACATGTATTGTACCCACTGTCTATTAAAAGTGGCGACGGGCTCACTCCCTGTCACACTGGACAGTTTCGGTACTACTAGTGAAACGCGGATGTTCCGAGGTGTCTCATACATTTGAGTCGAGTTGGTACTGCAGTTTTGTATGAATCTGGTGTATTTTTTTTTCGAGATTTCGATGTTGGCTCCATAATGAAAGATGTTCAGTTTGATGGTCTGAAGCACCCCCTAAATGTTCCAAAGAGGGTTTTTTTACACCTGTATATTTATTTATGATTACTGCTATGATAATTACGACTAAGATTTGATATAATGACAGGTATTGATAGTTGATAGCAAAGTGAATGTAATAATAGTGAGGGCGCTCTCTGGTCGCGACAGGGCTATCGTGCGCGGGGTGCGGGGCGCGGGAGGAGCGCGTCTCGGCCCGCTCAGCCTGCGGGCAGTACCCTAAGTCAACTGAGACTTGGGGTACGCGCCGGCAGCGGTGTCTACATTTATACTTGCGAACGCGCACTTACCACAATGGTTCGAACCGGTTGTATTGTGTACGGATGTGATTCCACATTGAATCAAAATAAAGATTTGTTGGAAATAAAGTGGTTTGAAACATTTTTAACGCGATTTGAAACTTTGTTGTTTTTACTGGAGATACCGTTTGAAACTGCAGGTAATACTATAAATAGGTAAGCTACGCTGCTACATAATTGTTTTTGTACATAATACATGTTATAAACAAGCTAAACTGTACAGTGTGTTGGATGGTACATGGGTGCCTTGTCACTCGGCTATACTATACTAGTATAGTATAGTGTACTAACGCGTCCTAGTCTCCATGGTGAACAGATCGCTGGTGAGGTTGTAGGAGTGTGCGGCGACGGAGAGCGTGTAGCCGACGCCGGGCAGCAGGCCGTCGATGAGGGCGCGCTCGGTGCGGGGCGGGGGGTCGGAGCCGGCGGGGGCGGGGGCGGGGGCGGCGGTCAGGTTGCGGCCGTGCTCCGCGGCCTCAGTGCCCGCCGGCAGCTCGTCGGGTGCGGCCGCCCAGCGCAGCGAGTAGCGCTCCACGCGCCCCGCTGGCCGCGGCCACTCCAGCGTCAGGTTGCGCGTGTCCACCAGCTGCGCCACGTTCGAAACCGGGTTCGGACCTAAGGGCGGACGGTTGTGTTTTGCGATGAATTACCTTATAAACCTATACCTACAATAACAATACCCAAACATGGCATATGTCTCTAACTTTACCGTATTATTCTCCGACTGCTCTTGTCCATACATTACTGCTGATGCTTTAGTCCTTTCAAAGCTACATACTCATACAATGATAAAGAGAATGTAATCAACTGCGTTTTAACTGTTTAGACTCGCCTGTCACTTTCCGACATGTTAATAATGTATGATATTTATTGAAAATGAAATGGTTTACATTCTTTACACATTTACGCGTCTTACCTTTCACGAATAAAACTAAGGTACCTACGTGTGATAGGTCACGCCTTCTTTTCTTGGCATCGTTATGGTACTATTTCGATCGAGGCTTTGCGATCAACACACGACTAAGGAAGAAGTTCAGATTATACCACTATTAAAAACAACTTTACCGTCCCGCTAACAGGACGCCGATGCGAAGTCCTTGGGTATAGAACGTTGGCAATACATAAACTCAATATCACTCCATTCGTTATTGTCAAAGACTTCAAAAAATACGAACACTACAGGTTGTTTATGGTATAGGGTACGGGTGATCATGTGTATTAGTGGTGGGTGTTACTGTACTCACGCACGGTGTGCTGCGCGGAGAGGGGCTGGCCACTCTCGACGGTCTCGCCGTCGGCCGCCTCGCTCACTGTGTCCAGCTCTATCACGTACCGCTCCCCGTGCGTCATGTTCACTATCTACACACACACACATACACGCATTGTACACATTACTAAATAAATAACGCTCACAGGCACATGCATTGTAATGATCTCAAAATCCAAATGTAAGCTACTAGGCTGTTTATTATGGAAACCGTAAAACAGCCGCACAAACAAGGGTCCTTCATAATATGCTGACACTTTTTTAAGGGGATGATCAGACCATGAAACTGAAAAACTTTCTCTATGGGACCAACATCGAAATCGCGAAAAAAAAACAAATGCTCCATACAAAACTGTAAACCTACTTTAGCCAAATGTATGGGACAGCTGATTTTTTTTCGCGATTTCGATGTTGGTCCCGTAGTGAAAGTTGTTCAGTGTGATGGTCTGATCATCCCCTAAAAAGTGTCAGCATATTTAGCTGGACCCTATACAATGTGTTAATGAATTAACGCAAAACTAGAAAGTAGTTTGTTTAGAATCGAGGGCAGAATCGAATTATCATGGTTTCAACATAGGATTTCTATTTCAAAATATTAAATAATTTGTTTGTAAAATTTAATATTTACTGAAATCGATCTCAACCCACCGCTCGGGCACTCTCATCCTATTTACTACCAAAACAAAATTCTTAAAATGTATCTATGAGCGCGTTAGCGCTTTCATTTACTGCTGAAATGATAACAAATCATTTTTGCGTGAAAACTTAAAATGCGAATAACTCTAAATTTTAACTATCAAAATAATGGCATTATTGTTTCAATCTAATTAGCACAAGCATAAGCATATGCTCACGACTATATTCCCCGAGGGGGTAGTCAGAGATATTCTGAAACCTCAGAACATCCACGTTTCACCAGTAGTACCGAAACTCTATCCAGTATGACGGGGGGTGAGTCCGTCGCCACTTATAATAGACAGTGGGTACAATACATGCCTCGAAATTGAAGCATGCAGGTTTCCTCACGATGTTTTCCTTCACCGAAAAGCCAGTGGTGTTACAAATCGTACATAAATTCCGAAAAATTCATTGGTACGAGTCGGCCTGGACGGGGATCGAACCATCGCCTCCTGCACGGCAGGCAAGGTTCTCTCTCACTCGCCACTGGAGCACCACGGCTAATAGTTAGTTAGTAACAAATCAGTAGGGGTGTATGAGTCTGAGTATAGTATACCTCGGCGCTGGCCGCGTGGGGCGGGTAGTTGTGGGCGCGCTGCCAGGCGGCGGCGGAGAGGGTCCGGTAGCGCAGCAGGTACTCGCCCAGCTCGGCCGCGCCGCGGTCGGGGCCGCGCCACCGCACCACCACGGCGTTGCTGGTCGCGCGCTCCACCGTCAGCCGCGTCGCCGGCAGCGGACCTGACACGTAGGTATTTACAACATTTCATTTTAAGAAAGGTACTAAAACTTTGACTAATTACTATAAGGACTAGCCTTGCGGTAGCATTTCCCCTCTGCCACGGTATAAGCACAATTGACACCTTATCACTAAACGAGACAGCTTATAATTGCGAAATAATAACTTCGAACTTAGAACGTTTGGGTTTCACACTAGACTACTTTTCATGATTTTTAACATTCAAAATTAGAATCTAAAGATATGGGGAATAAAATCCAAAGTTGCGGATTTCATGTTACCTCGCCCCCCGCAAAAAGAGGCAGAAATGTTTGTTAGTAGAATTGCACGCGTAACCAGTCCACATATAAATAGTCAAAGGTACTAAAATAAGAAAACCATTTGGAGATTATGTGATTCAAAGCTTATATCAAAATTATCACATTTTTCTATCCATTATTTCTCGAGTTATTTGAAAAATACTGAAAAATATAATAGAGGTTGAGGGAGTTTTTTTTCCTTTGCCTGCTTGGCTTTTCTATAATTTTCTATTATATTTGACAGTTTTTATTTTAATGTTATTGCGGCCAAGGTATCTTAGCCATAAATCCTACGTTTTTCAGAAAATTCAAAAGTAAGTTAAAAATAGAAATATCGATCAAAAATAAAATCGGAAAAATACGTATCTCTTATTTTTTAACCTATTTTTATATTTTTCATTAAAAAAAGGTGGTTAAAAATGTAATGTTGACAATTAGCAGAGTATTGGAACTCGGTTTAAACGTTCCTTTTGTACCTATACATAACGTTGAAGAGTCCTCTAAAGGTAACTTTTCGAAATCATATCGAAAAGTTTTGTAGTTACTAATTAGACCTGACAAAATTTTCTACAAAACAAGTTATACAGGGTGTAAGTGAACAAACTGAACAACTTTTACTATGAAGCCTACCACAGGAATCGCGAAAAAAAATCTGCTGTCCCATACAAAACTGCTGTATTTACCCGACTCAAATGTAGTTTAGTTTATGGTCTAAGTTCACCGTTTCAGTATTTGCCAGACTGTCACTTACACCCGGTATGCACACAGGGTCGAGAAAATAACAGCATTTAAAATATATTTTTGTTATTACTTTCTCGGCCCTCCTGTAGCCCTCAAAGGTGTATTGACCAATCACAAAAGTGCATGTAACTTGTTTTTTAGGAAATTTTGTCAGGTCTAATACCAACAAAACTTTTCGATAAGACTTATTTCTCCTGCCCCTTAAACAAAGTGATATTCTATTGGCGTTGACACTAGTAGAAAATGACAGAATGTATGGATTTGACATTAGCGATCGTCTAAATGTTTCGATCGCTGGCTGATTAATGTAATTTAGCAGGGCTACTGGACGTGAGTGTACGAGTACTCACGGACGGGCTTGAGGACCGTGTGCCACTCGGAGCGCAGGCCGTGGCTGACCGCGCACAGCTGTATCTCGTACACGGCGCCCGGGAACAGCTCCTCCAGCACCGCGCTCGTCTCCACCGTCTCAACCTGCAAACACATTTATATCATTATACTTACTTTATCGTACGTACGAGCACGCTCAAACCTGCACGTCTGTTCTTCATTTGTTGATTAATAGTCATTGAAGCAACACTTCTTTAATTATTGTTGTGGTTATGTCATTTTCGTTGTCTGTCTGTCTAGAGTACTTTGGTACTCTTTGGTAGTTTTTATTACTTTTTGGTAGTTTCTAGAACCTTTGGTTTTTGGTAGGTTTTTAGTTTTTGAGGTGTTTGAGGTTGTTTTTGCTACCAAAATCTGCCAGAAATTACCAAAAACTACCAAAAGAACCAAAAATTTCCAAAATCTATTTAGAAAAAACGAAAACATCCAAAAACTACCAAGATCTAGGAAAAACTACCAAAAACGAACCAAATCTACCAAAAACTACCAACAAGAAGCAAAATGTACAGAAATTTAAAATTCTTATTTTATTTGTATACTCTCGTAATATTATACACACGTCTGATCATCATCATCATACAGCGCGTGTTCCACTACGCTGATGCTGTTATCTCGCGTCATGGTCGCGGAGGTTTGAGCGGCGCAATAAGATAACATGGGCAGCGATCGCCGCGCGGCAGACGCTCCCGCATCGCAGTCGTTTTGGTTCTACAGGTTTGCCTATACTTAAGGCCCGGTTATTCGAGTGTAAGCGTCTCTTTCTTACAAGCATAAGTTTGCAATTCGCCATCCCGCTTCAATTGAAGGCCGGTCCGCAAAAAAACGTATTTTTCATCAATATATTTTCTCTTGGGTGGTGGGGGAAAAAACTAGCCTGAGAATAATTTAGACAATGTCATTTCCTATTTTTCAGTGTATTTTTTTTATTTGTAGTGTTAATAATTTTGTAAGTAAAACTTGAAAAATAGTAATAAACTTACCTATCTTTGCATGCTTTTATGATCGAGAGAAGTAATAACTATCGTGTTTTGAGCCACAGAATAATCAAGAACAGTTCATGAACAACAACATATAATTTTTCTGGATTAAAACAACGACTATTTCATGCCTTAAAACCCAACCAAAAACAGGTAGATTTGTAAGATCCTGCCCATAAGATAGAGGTAGAGATGAGGCACTCACCGTGCGGAAGGGTCCCGGGGCGGGGGCGGAGGCGGGCGCGGAGGAGGGCGCGGGCGCGGGGCGGCGGCGGTAGCGCAGCTCGTACTTGTCCTGGCGGCTGTTGACGTCGGAGCGCCAGGCGAGCCGCAGCGAGCGCCCCTGCGCGGTGGCGGCGCGCACCACGGGCGCCAGCGGGGGCGTCGCCAGCGACACTGAGCTCTCGTTGGACTCCACGCCGCGCGACACCGCGGTCACCTTCACGACACACATTTATGTACCGCTAGTTTTTAATTTTAAGGGTGTATTCAGACAATAAAACTAAACAACTTTCCATAAGGAAAATAGGTCAAAAAACAAGATTTTTTTTTGGAATTCCTAAGTAAGTGCGGATCGGCTGATTGATTTTCTATGGGAGGTCCAAACATTTCGTAAGTTTTTTGACTCATGTTCCTTAGGTTAGGGAATGTTATTAAGATTCATTGTCTAAATACACCTTTGAAATTTTGTTAGTAATTAAAACTAGGGGAGTATAAACCCTTTCGGATAGGTAGAAAGTTTGCTACAACTTTCTGGTAAGTTTAAATTTGTCTTAAGGTGCTATTCATAGCTGTTCTCATAAAATACTTTAAAAAAAACTTTTTGTTCTCCAGTACGCATGTTCCTCATGTTTTTCCTTCACCGCAACACGCCGAGCTAGTGGTACTCGTAATGACAAAAACAACCGTACGTTAATTCTGTAGAAGAGGTACAGGCCAAAAATAGAAATGTAGCTTCGCGATCGAGTCGCTAGTTCTATTCCATAATGGCATAAGCTATCTGTACGGTGTATTACCGTACAACGTTAGAAGATAATGGTTAATAAATGATAAAACCGAGTAAAGTCAATATAAAAGTTTAATAAGACAAAACTACGGCTAAAATGGTTATGAGAGCACACGCGGATTGAATGGTGACCGAACGTGAACTAAAGCTAATTACAATCAAAAGTGAAATAATGGGTAAACTGCTGACGGCGCGCGATGTATGTTGCTTACACCATACACTATCATCACCACAAAATATTCCAAAATGGCGGCTTCTGTAGGCTTATCACGAGTTGATACAAACGAGCGAAATAGGCGCTCGCACACGTAGATGCACACTTACATCATTCTCGCATCAAGTCAGTCGAACGCCAGTACTATCTATCTATTTATTTTGTATCACTGTTGCGTGGAGCCGCCCTTTCGGTGCCTATTTTGTGCTATATCTGTATTATATGATATGCTGTCTCTATATAGAAGTCCTTCTTAATATGCTGACACTTTTTTAAGAGGATGATCAGATCGGCAAACTGAACAACTTTCTCTATTGGACCAACATCGAAATCGCAAAAAAAAAAATCGACTGTGCTATACATTTGGCTCGAGTAGGTCTGCAGTTTTGTATTGAGGAGTAGATATTTTTTTTGCTATTTCGATGTTGGTCCAATAGAGAAAGTGGTTCAGTTTGATGGTCTGATCATCCCCTTAAAAAAGTGTCAGCATATAAAGAAGGACCCTGTATAGTGTACGGTAGAGTAGGTTAAGTAGGAGTAATAAGGTACGTACGGTGACGGTGTAGTTGCGGCCGGGCAGCAGCGCCTCGAGCGTCAGGTTGGTGGTGGGCGTGGACAGGGAGTTGCTGTCGTCGCGCGAGGGCCCCGCCTCGTGGTAGGACACGCGGTACTCGTCCTGCGCGCTGCCCTCCGCCGCCGCCCACCACACGCGCACCCCCCCGCCGCCGCCCGACCCCTCCGCGCCTGTCCCCGCTCCCCCAGCGGCGCCCCACTGCAGCGACCTCACCGGCAGCGGCTCTGTTCATGTACCACGAGTATCGTTATCATTCACATTACAACGTAGTGCACGTAGACCTACGGGCGTAGGACGGAGCCACACGGAGCTTTTCTCTGTCAATTATATCAGTATTTAAATAGGTATTATTGTACATTGCACCCTCCGTCCGCACCCGCACGTCGTAATGTGAATAGACTATTAGAACGTCAGCGCCGAACTTTTTTCACTGCTAAACAATTATCGACTTTGTTAGCGTTGAAATAACGTCGAAAATCAATCAACACAACTAGTCGATAATGGTTTGGCTGTGAAAAATGCTTTCCGCTGCGTTTCGCCAGGTGTGCCCCGACCCTTAGACAGATAGATTAAACAGCTTAAGTAAATGGATTTCCTAAAAATGTAATGAATATTTGTGTGATCAAAATAGTTCGCCATATTGCGGAGAATCATTATGAAAAATTTTTCTTTTTACAAGATTAATATTTTGAATAAAATGTTTGACTTCGACAGTTATTAGCGACAAATCAATAAATCTGTCCAAGCATCGTTATATGAGACACTAATGACTTCAGTTAATAAATTCATGCATTATATGTTCTTTGCACGAACGATGTGGCAAAAATAATAATTTTAGTTAACAATGTGCCAAGGTGTGGAGGTTGAACCAAGTCCGCAATAAATGGAACAGATCAACTTTGTAAAACGCCAGCACGGCATTTCTGACAATGTCCAAAATGATCTGTACAAAGTCCGCAATAATCGATATCTGCGGACTTTGCAGAAACTGCCTGTACAATATAAATAATGTTAATGATGCACAAACATTGCCGCTCCGCGAACTCATGATGTACAGGGTTCTTCTTAATATGCTCACAGTGTTTTTAATGAGTTAATCAGGCCATCAAACTGAGTAACTCTCTCTAAGGGACCAACAGTTTAAAAACCGTCAGCATTTTAAGAAGGACCCTATATTATGGTAACTTTGAATGTATCGTATTTGTCGTGCACATTTCGTAGTGAAGCTACCCGTACAGGTGTGTGTGTGTGTGTGTGCGTGACTGAGTGTGTGTGTGTGTGTGTACGTACTGAGAGTGATGTCGGCGTGTGCGGGCCAGGAGGTGACCTTGCCGGACATGGTCTTGACGGTGACGGTGTAGTGCGCGCCCGGCTCCAGCGCGTCGAACGTGCAGGCGGCGGTGTCGTTGCGCGCGCGCACCACCGGCGCCTGCCGCCGCGCCGCCCCGCCTCCCCCTGCACTGCCGCTCCCTCCCCCTCCCCCTCCCCCTCCCGCCCCGCTCACCGAGATCTGGTACTTCTCGAACTCGCTGCCGAGGGAGACAATCATTATGTACTTACATACATCTTATCTTATTGTGGGGCTGACAAATACCACTTCGATCTAATGGTATCTTTTTTAGTGGATCCCTGGACATTTATTTTCTTAACCATTCTAAAACGTGGTAAATGTTGCAAATTCAATACCGTTCTAGGGTAGAAACCTGTAATTTCCCGGTTTTGGATATCCATCTCTAAGGGGGCACATGCATTTAGCCGACTAGACATCGAACTCATACAGGATATGGTCTATAGTTTTCTTCCTCCTTTCCGCACGCACGGCAGCTTACATACACCAGCCAGGCACGATAGACAAATAGACAGCAGGTACTCTGATACGAACGATACGTACGCATACGAATACGAACACCCCCGAATCAAGGCACGTAAAGAGACGAACGCCACGTGCACGGTCCGTGGTGACAGAAATGACCCGATGTAACCAATTGACGCGATCTGAAAATACTCTTGACAGACGACTCCCGCTTACGTTTACTCGTATTAGTCGGAGGCTGCCGTCTGTACTATGCGGTAGCGGTAAACGTACATAGACTGTCTTTTGCCCGCGAGTTTCGTCCGCGTGGATTTCCGAAAACTTAAACATCTCGTTGCGCCATAGTAACTATTTTCGAAAAATCCTTTATTAATACACCCTATATTCTCTGTAGAATATGTATTCCAAATTTCATGTTTATATCTTCTATAGCACATTTTAAGAGGGGTTAGAAGTGCAAAGTAGGCGTGGAACGTGTCGCCACAGGTTATGCAATGACTTGCATAACACCATAAGGCGCGCGGCGTGGTGCGAGCGAGAGAGCATGAGTAATTATAGCAGCGTGAGCGGGAAGACAAGTGGCGACGGCCGTCTCCGAAGCTAAAGCGCTACTTAGCATTTCTAACCCCTCTTATAATGTTCTGTGATATCTTGAGTAGTTTAGGCTGTGCGTTGCCTGTCAGTCATTCACTGAACTGTTTTATAAGTATAGATAGATAGAAGAAGAAAGAGGGAAGGTATATACCTCTCCTCGAGCGGCGGCAGCCATGTGACCCGGAATGAGGTCTCGGTGCGCGCGGCGAGGTCGAGGGTGACGTTGCGCGGGCGCAGCGGCACGGTGCGGTACTGCGCGGTGGTGGGCGCGCTGATCTCCGGCTCGGAGACCGTCTGCACGGAGATGTTGTAGGCGCGCCCCGGCACCAGGCCCTTGAACGCGGCCTGCGCCGGCCCCGGCGGCTCGCCCTCCTTCTCCACGTACTGCTCCGACTCCCGCGCGTCGGGCGGCACTATCGACACCTGCGGTGGGACACGGTGACACTTTAGTTTACAGGGTATACAAAATCATGCTAAAAATGTAAAGGGGTGCTTTAGAAATATATTAGACCATCAAACTGAACAACTTTTACTATGGAGACAACATCGAGGGAAAAAAATCGTTTTGTTACACCTTGTATATTGTATAAGAAGAATTTGTATTGTAATAGTAGAAGTCTTATAATAACATATGGACTTCAAATAAAAGGCTTCTCAATATAAAATACTTGTGAAAAAAAACAGTCGATCAAATCAACGTTTTATTTGGTCAATGTAGAATCTACATTGACTAAATAAAATGTTTATTTGATCGACTGTTTTTTTTCACAAGTATTTTATATTATCAAAATGAGTTCCCAGAGTAACGAGCGATGTACGCAATACATAGAGAAATTGGCGTCAAACTTGTGGTATTGTAGTATACTGCAGTGTCAACTGCGAGTGGACCAAATGTGTCGATATAGCATACAAAGAAATTAATGCAACAGTTTTTCCAAAATCAATCTTAAATTTAATTATTAACAAATTAATATATTGGTTCATATTATTTATTTCATACATCCAACAAACACTACATGGAGCAAAGCACAGAAAACAACATTAACAGTTATTATAACAAAAAACGTTCATAGTTGTTGCAACTAAGTTGATAATGCAACGTGTTAATGAATAAGCGCAAAACCTCATACACCCGAACTGATTTATAAAAAAATAATTAGATTGAAACAATAATTTCATTATTTTCATAGTTAACATTTAAAGTTATTTTAAGTTTTGAGGCAAATATGATATGTTATCATTTCAGCAATGAATGAAAGCGCTAACGTGCTCATGGATACATTTTAAGAATCTTGTTTTGGTAGTAAGTAGGGTGTGATCGAGTTCAGTAAATTTTTAATTATAAAAACAAAATATTTAATATTTACCTATGTTGAAATAATGATAATTCGATTCTGCTGTCGATTCTAAACAAACTACTTTCTAGTTTTGCGTTAATTCATTAACACGTTGTATATCGTATAGAGTGGTTTCTTGTTTAGGGAGGAACGATAATCAGTTGTTTCAGAACCAGAATACAGCCATTAGATAGCGGTAATTATCAAGCCAACTAATTGAAAACATTCCGACGGCAAGTGGACCACCATGTCGTTTGCCCACAAGAGCATTACTTTTTACTCACCTCGTACGACAGACCCCAGAAAGAATCGTGGTATTCCAAATATTCAATTAAAATTGCGAGTGGAACTATTTTGAAATTAGTGTTACAGACTTCTTATCGCTTAGTTACCTTGTAGTGTGTGTAGGCGCCGGGCGGGTAGGGCGGCTGCCAGAGCACGAGGAGCGTGGTCTCGTTGCGGAACCACACGATGAACTTGCCCGGCGTGTTCGGCTCTGCGGACACGACACGACACGACACGTCACATCACCGGACAACACCTCGTTAAGTACCATCGAACGAAGCTATACATTCTACTGCATGCAGGAATACAAGGGTTGTTTCTTAGAACATCATCTGTTTCATGAACAAGCGTAACATACTTTACCACGGGGGCCCGGTGGCAAAGAGGACATAGAACATGACGTGATAGTATGCCAGCTGTTGATTTGAAGCTACGTCAAACATTAGAGGGTGGATTAAATTATCAAACTTTACAACTTTTACTAATGGAACAATACTATAATTGCTATAACAACAGCTGAATACAGGTATACAACTTCAATGTTTACAGGAGCCAATGGATAGAGTCTCAGCAAGTTTTGTTTTGTTAAATGTCTGTTGAAGGACATTAAAGTTGAATATTACTATGCGACCCAAACGTATGGATCAGAAGAATTTATATCGCGATCGATTTTACCTACTCCGAAAGTAAAAGTTGTTCAGTTTGATCATCACGGCTCAGTGATAAAACCCCCACATAAGTATCAAGTATATGTATAGGTACTACTAAATTATTGCACGAAAAGAAAGTGAAACTGCAAAATTGTTAAAATAGGTAATTATTTCGATCGATAGTACAAAAAGGTTGCAAAGCACACATAAAGCAAATAATAAACATAATATGTATACTTATAAATAAACAAGTTTAGCAAGTTATTAACATAAACGTATGTCTGTATCTTCCCATCACATTAACATAATGATAAGACAATGATATAACACTTAACAATAACGTTGTTAATAACTGGCGAAACACTCGTAACATCAAAAAGCATCTTTCCTTCATATTTGTAGATGTAGTCTAGTCTAGGACCCAGAGCAGACGACCGATATTAAAAGGTTCAATTTGACCTCAACATTTACCTACGTATATAACGCAAACGTCCAAAAAACTAATCAGAACATTGTTTTATTTTCCATCTCTGTTTAGATTGTTCGTAAGTGCAGAAATTCGGTCGTCTGCGTCCGTCGAGAACTTGCTAAATTTACTTCAATTAGCTAAAAGTAGACTTCGTTGCGACATGCCATAATGATTTTCAAATAGGATGGTGCGTAACACAAACAACTTTTGTACTTATACATATAGGGGCATAAGAATCATGTAGGTACCTAGAACTCATCTGATATGCACTCAAAATTCTATCTAATCAGCATATTGGAAGGCATCCGTCGGTGGGTCGTAGGTACCGAAATATGCACAAAAACGTTGGTACATCGTAAGCGATGCGCCGGACACAATGTCGACGTCATAAAAACGCTTTACGTAGTAACTCTTTCGTAATCTGTGACAACTGAGTTGCCGTAAATGTTTCGACAAACATGTAGCTGTTAGTTGCAATAATACTTTTCATGTGCAGTCGACGGACGGACAGCATCGACACGACATATCCTCGCATACGCGCGTCACAGACATCTCCCGCGCTTCCGCTCTCATGCATCCGTGACGTCATCGAAACACGAGTGACGTCAAAACATTAACATATGTGCACTTACACGATTAATTTTCTCACGCACTTTCTATCGAAAGTAAAGTCGATTATTGCTTTTCTATTGTCATAGGATGCCATCATGATTAAATACGGAAACGTTCATTCGTTTTATAATAATGATAATTTATAATGCAAAACACCAAATCAATTTCTGAGAATCTGCTGTAGTAATTTTAATAAGATTTTCCTCGTAGACTATTTCTCTGAATAAGGCGGTGATAGGAGATTCAAAAAAAAGATTGATATGTGTGCGTCGCCTCGTACAGCGCGAGTGTACGAGTGTGCGGGTCCGAACCGAAGCTACAAACAATTACACCGCGAAGTAGCGAGACATCGTGTGACTTTGAATTTAAAAACAAATATCATGCATACAAACACATTTGTATCGAGGACGTCCAAACAAACCGTATGGATGCGTGTGGCATGCACTAAGCTCTGTCAAAGCATGCGGAAGACTGATACTCTCTTACCATCCCTTCTCGGGTCCTGAATGAGTGCGATAGGGAAGGAAATAATACATTTTGTTATTAACAATATTTAGTGTTACATGTCATAGAACATAATTACGTAGTAAATTAATATTTCTATGCATAAATTATGTTTCAGGAAGAATGAGAATGCATCAATGGCTAAAGGAGGTCAGTTATAAAAATTTAAAACAACACGCAAGTAATGGATGCTCCCAAGAACATTGTATATACCTATATTCATGCTCCATAAGGAAAAATACAATCGAAAAGCATATAGTTCGAGGAGTTTCTACAATTAGAAGGGAAATTCCATTTCATAGTGTTTTATGTTTTTTTATAAAGATTCTAGTTTCAGTGTTCGCTTTATGATGTGATGATATTAACATCATAACATTGATTATTACTGACATACCTATACTTTATTTAAAATAGTAACGAAATTTTAAGGCTATTTCGAATTACGGAAACAGAGATTTGAAACACTTCCTCTCACTTATTCCTAGAGCATTAGTAACGTCCTAGATATGTCTGTATATCTTTCTGATAAATAAATTATATTTGGATATCAGAATTGGCCAGAAAGCTATATAGGAATCGGAAAATCTTTTCGTCCTTATTTGAAATGAAGTATAGTTGTTTTTTGTTAGTCCGCTTGAAACATCTGTACCACATAGGTGGATTTTTTGTCTTCATTTTACGATGGTTTAGACTAATATTATACACAAGTCTAAGTAGGTACCATGTATTGAAACCAATTGAAACCTTCAAAATGCTAAAGGCGAGCTATACAACTCCAAGTTTAAAAAGATAGTTTGTAATTGTAGCATAGTCATCTGACTACCTACTAAAGTCCGGCCGCTGAAAGATTGCGTTTGACAGTTACCATAAAATTGTAAAAAACTGAATGAAAACTATAAATGTCGATCATTATTTAGTAGCTTTTTGAACTTAAAAGGGCAGCTAGTGTCCTGTGTACTAGAGTGAGCACAGGTAAACAATATTTTCATTCAGTTTTTTACAATTTTATGGTAACTGTCAAACGCAATCTTTCAGCGGCCGGACTTTACTACATTGACTACGTGACACAAGTAGCTCATAGAACAGCTATCGGCTCTCCATTCAAGTAAATCATACGAATTGTGAAACAATGTTTTATTTAGCCGAGGGAGCGCGGCCATGTTTATGTTGATTAGGATGTCGAATGGTAGTCTCAATACGCCCGGTAGTGGCTAGTGTTGAGTCTTACAGTCTTCTGACGTCTCACCTGCCTCAACTCAACGGCTGTGTGTATAAGTTTACGAGACTAGGACGATAAGAAGCTCGGCTCTAGAAAGTCAAGCAGTTGTTACCAGAAATTCTAAAAAGAAATGATAATGCTCATATGGATACGGATGTCCCGCCCATTGCCACTTTAATTTAGCAATTCTTTGGGCTATGTCAGCTACTTTGGTTCTTCTGCGGATCTCTTCATTTCTGATTCGATCTCGTAGGGAAACTCCGAGCATGGCCCTCTCCATTACCCTTTGGGTGACTTTCAGCATTTTAAAGGCCTTGACTGAGCGACCACGTCTCTGTTCCATATGTCATCACTGGCAACACACGCTGAAGACTTTCGTTTTAAGACACTGCGGTATTTGGGACGTGAAGATACTACGTAGCTTCCCGAACGCTGCCGAGCCGAGATCCATTCGACGACGGTTGATCTATTTCTCGAAGTTGAGCCTGAATAGTTTGTCCCAGGTAAATATAATCGTCAACAACTTGGAGCGCAGAGTTTCCGTTCATTACAGGAGTGTACAACATGGACATTTGACATTATCTTCGTCATGTTCTTGTTTATTTTCAGAACAACTCGTTCGTTTATGTATAGGTACCTAGTAAAACTCGTAGCCTACACATCACTAGTGCGAGCCTTACTAAGTATTTAGTTCCGCAGAGTTGTTATTCAAAACATAGACAAGGCGTGGCGAACGTGTTCGCTCTGCTTCTGGAGTTGAATCCAACACTGCTATTTCTGTTGAAGCCGGGTTCTCTCTTCTGTGATTACAACCACAGAACATTATAAGAGGAGTTAGAAATGCAAAGTAGCGCTTTTGCTTCGGAGACTGCTGTCACCACTTGTCTTCCCGCTCACGCTGCTACAATTACTCATGACCTCTCGTTCGTACCACGCCGCGCGCCTTATGGTGTTATGCAAATCATTGCATAACCTGTGGCGACACGTTCCACGCCTAAAAAATCATCTGTCCCATACATTTTGCTCGAGTAGGATTGCAGTTTTGTATTGAACAGCTGACTTTTTACGCGATTACGGCTTCGGTCCCGTAGAGAAAGTTTTTCAGTTTCATGAGCTGATCCTCCTCTATAGGATGTGAGGGTAAACAGTTGCATTATTTTAAGGAGTGATTGTATTTTACCCATAATACTGATCAAATTTCCCTAAGGAACCTATAGAAAATTCGAAAAAAAATTGTCGGACTTTTCATACTATATGCAATCAGCTGATCGAACGTTTGTATGAAAAATAAAAAATAAAAAGAAAGTTAAAAGGAAAAGTTATTCAGCTTGATGGGTTCAATCACCCTTTAAAGTAATGCAACCGTTTACCCTAACGCCCTGTATATTACACTTATTGAAGTGTGCTCACAGCAGCGTGGTTGGAAAGTGGTCGGAGGAGCCGTGACGCCGCGGCCGCTGCGCCCGCGCACGTGCCACATAGCCGGTGTGACACCGCCCTACATCTGTCGCGTGTACATTCCTCTCCTCACCGACCGAATTAATATCGTTTATTACTTTACGTAATAGCTACTGATACTGATTGGCAAATTGTTATTTTAAAATGTAGCCGTTTTTACCCGACTGCGCCAGAAATAGGGTTATGTTTTTCGAGCGTATGTATGTATGTAAATATGTATGTATTTGTTTTTCTACAGTTTTTGTTTTTCTTAATAATTGAAGGATAACGATAAATAGATAATCGGTATGAATATAAAACAGCTAATTCGTCGTGGAGCGGAGGCGAGTGACGTGGCTGATGAATGGTCGTCGCGTTGTGCGGATGTTCCGATCAATTTCACAATTGTTGAACAAGAGAATAAATTATTTTGAATGTCTTCGCAAATCAATCAGGACATTAAATCACAGAACACAAGATGAAGGGGGCCTAGACAAAATGCACACGCTTCTTATTCTACAAACGTCAACGCCGCAGCGTTATCGACGATAGAAAATGGACAGAATTGCAGACAATGTCACAAATTATTGACGATCACCTATTACAGAAAAAAATCTAAATCTGCTCTATAATTAGCGTTCAGTTCACTCAATCATTCTACCCATACATTTTTATGTTTTCTACTGTCGTTAACGCTAATCGAAAGGTACTTTGTCTAGGCCCCCTGTTTGTTTACATTAGATAATTAGCTAAACATAAATCCATACATAAACTCACGATCATAAACTCTTTCGAGGTGATCAGAAACTTTGCTTAAACTAAATCGTTTTTAGGGTTTCGTGGTCAAACAACGAACCCTTATATCGTCTGTGTGTATGCCGCATGCAGATGCAGCCCGCGTGCTGCCACAGATATGGTCGATATACCATATATGTTCATACATTTCTTTCAAATAAAGGTCATAAAGTCAGTATTACAATTTTATAAAGATTCAGTCATAAGACTAAGAAAATAAGGTTAAATTTAATTCGATTAGTTAGCTTAAATACTATTTTTATTAACAGAATGAACTTTTAACTCATGACAGTCAGTCAGTTAGGATCGAATGGTTCCAAGTTGTCTTGCAACCACTTCTACTCTACTTATTCCATTGACCTGAAATAAATAAATGCGATGTCGATTAACAATTATTTTCTAGCATTACCTAATTACCTAAGTAGTCCACGCTATAAGTCTACGCAGAGAAGGAGCCCGCGGCCTAGCACAATAATCAAGCAGTTGTGTTGCAAGAGACATTTAAATTTTGATTCAATCCAAGAATTAATTAATTTAGCAAATAAAAACCGGCTAAGAGTGTGTCAGACTCGCCCATGATAGGGTTCCGTTGCCATTGCATAAGTAGAATAAGAAAATAGTAGTAATGTCGATTCGTTGTATGGGAGAGGTGTCGAAAAACATAATACATTCCTGTTTTTGAATTACTGTTATCTGTCTTCTTGACAAATTTTGATTCAATAGGTGCAAAAATGAGCGAGTTATTGAGGCGAGGCATACAGACAGACAGAATGGACGAAAATATAAGGGTTCCTTGTTTGCCTACGGAACCCTAAAAATCGCATATCTCGATCATGGTATCAGCGTCGCGTCGGTAATGCCGCATTAGGCCTGCGGCGCGGTCGGCACGTCTCGGTCTCGGTGTGCTTCGGCGCATTACATCATGTCACTATTAAAGCCGCTGACCGACACTACGCTGCGCCCGCGCATGCCCGACTCGTTTACGAACTAGTTCCACTAATCGACATCGTCTCGCAATTACTAGGTACTTGTTACTAAACCATATTAATTTGGTGCGTGCCTTCAATCATCCATATAAACTGAATGCATTGTTCTCTCTGTCATATTATATGAAAACCATAACAAGAGTCTTTGATCGTCGATAAAAATAGACACAAATGAGAAGGACCTCACATTGACACTTTTCTATTGCGTGTACAGGGTGTAAGTTAAAGTAGCTTTAAACCACATACTCTACCCATCAAACTGAACAACTTTTACTATAGGAGCAAACCTGTCAGAGCAAAAAATAAATCAGCCGTCTCATACATTTTAGTCGAGTAGGTATTGCACTTTAGTATGGAACAGCTGAATAATGTTTGCTCTGACAGGTTTGCTCCCATAGTAAAAGTTGTTCAGTTTGATGGGTAGAGTATGTGGTTTAAAGGTTAATGATACTTTTCTTATCACCCTGTATAGCTACTTGAAGGACAACATTAAATTAAAGACTGAAAAATAACAGATTGCCGGATTCGAACCTGCGACCTGCCTATTCGAAGCTACTTAGTACTCATTATTCAAATATGGTGACGAGCCATCGCAGAGTTTTGACATTTATTATAGTGCGTCCAGGATAGCTCTGTGATTTTCACTGGCGGTTGCTTGAAGAGACTTTATTTTACTATTTAAAGCTTTTTGAGCAATCAAAACTTTATAATACACTAAAAATATGCATGCATATGCTCACGACTATATTCCCCGAAGGCGTAGTCAGAGATATTCTGAAACCTCAGAACATTCACGTTTCACCAGTAGTACCGAAACTGTCCAGTATGACGGGGAGTGAGCCCGTTGCCACTTACAATGGACAGTGGGTACAATACATGCCTCGAAATAGAAGCATGTAGGTACTAAAAATGTACAAGATTAAATAACATTTAACATACAATTAAAGGTTTTACGGCTCAAAAATTTTCAGAAAGTAAAATAGTTGGATTATTAATCTATTTATTCTACACCTATGAAATAGTTCGGCGACTGACTCTTCTGATAGACAACGCACATTTTGAAATACATATTCTACAGATCATTTAGGGGTGCACTATGAAAATATTTATCGAAAATCATCTCCGAAAGGGGAGCAACGGGTGTTGAAGTTCAAGAAATCCATCGATGAAGTCGAGGGCAAAAGCTAGTTCATTAAATAAATATCTTACTAATATAAAATTAATTATATTAACGGGTTCTTACCGCGAACGCGTTTCATCGATAACCGCGTGACTTTCAAAAACGGCATCTTACTAAATGAGTTAACCTGTGAAATTTCGAAACTACTGAATTGATTTAAATGTTATTTGGCAGCGAGATTGATCTTATTGTGAGGAAAGACAAGAGCGGGCGAAGCCGTAGGCAAACACGAGTTAATAAAACTCATTCACAAAGGTTCTAGCAGTTACCAAAAACTAATGATTATCGATATCGAAGATCGGATAAACCCGAGATAGATTAAAGACCAGCGCGCGCACGCGCCGCGAACCGCTGCCAGTCGGTCGCAGGAAGTGTGCAAATGTCAAGGCGACCGTATACCCTCACCTACTTACTGCGTATTAAATATACATACATAAGCTCACGACCGTAATTCGGGGTGGTCAGAGACATTGCTATAACTACCAACTTTCTGTTTAAGGCGCAATAGTAGGACGAAATACCTTAGAGGCATCTTTTATTTTTCATTTTTCGACTAGATTTATACAACTTACCGAAATCAAAGTCATACCTCAGTATTCTTGGATAGTTTATCTAGTGAAATCATAAATTGAATACACGATTGGAATTACTTCACTCGATAGAACATCGTCACAAAGATGACGATTATTCATGAATTTTAAACATTTTTCTCGTTTTAGAAAAACTTGAAATAGTTTCCAATTTTTGATATTTATACTCGCATATTTACCATTAGTTTATATATTTAAATCATAAAAAAATATAAAAGTACTTTTGTTAATTCTTTTCAATCGAAAATACGGCACACGCACGCACTTTTCGGAGGGCTGGGCAATCACGTTTCTCATAGAAAATATTCGTCTGAACCTGTGGCCCCTTAAGAATGTAGTTGTAGCAATGCTCACATTTAGCCATGTAAGATAGAATGAGACGTGTCAAGTGGTAAGAGGTGGCCAGCCTTTTGCCCACATAAACACTTCATAAGAAACCTTTAATCCCTTAGTCGCCTCGTACGACACTCTCGGGAAGAATCGGGGTAGTCCATTCTAAGCCTGAACTACACGGCCAAGCATAAGGAGGTATAATACAGAAAGCTTACTGAAATTATGACCTTTAAAAAAAATCCTAACTCAACCATCAGTTAGAGGAAATAACATCAAAAGAGGACAGAGAACAGAACAGGACAGGACAGGCGCTGCCGTTAAGATAACAATGGAGTGGATGTGAGTTGTCGCGGATGTGAGCTGATAAACAAATGTACTAGCTGCCCGCTAGCTGCAGCAGACGGGAGAGGAGAGGATAACTCGATGATTATATGAATGACCAAAATGTCTGGTTTTGACAATGTTATACTATGTAATTCAATATTGTATTTACATGTAAGTGTACTTTGTCTATATATTTTTATAGATGTGTGTCGTAGAGTTTCTGGCCGCATCTTCTCTACAACGGAACACCTTCCGGCGCAGTGGTAGAGTCAAAAATGACGTCAGAAAGCTATACATGTGATATTATTTTGGATAAAACATTTGAGTTGAGTTGATACCGATACGAGAATTTGGTTCATCTCGCCAGTCCGTGATTAATTTTAATGAGTTTTATCAACAAGTTTTTGCTAGCGGCTTCGCCAGCTCTTGCCTGGTCTCACAATAACCATAAACTCATGACCACTATACCTTTCGACGTGTTCAGAGATCTTGCTACAACTATCTTTTGAAGATATCTTATTGTAGCAAAACTGACTCTTTTAACATATTAAAGGTTTTAGGATGGAATGACGTGTCAAAATAGGGGTCGAGCCTTTCACTCGCTAAAATATTATACAAGGAACCTTATCCCTTCATCATCTCGTACCGAAATAACATAGCTAAAATTCAAAGTTGAAAAAATAGTTTGTTAGCGTGGATATGGTGGCGATAGTTCAATGGTTGCAAGCATGCCCGCTCGTCACCATTTTGCATAACAAAAAATGCCATAATTATTATAAGATGATGTTTCCTGGTTAGATAAACAAGTGCATGTAGTTTCAGTCACGTATAATAATAGCTGGGGTTAAGAGGAAAGACGGGTACCGTTTTTTCCATACAAATGTATTCCCGTGTTTTCTCCCTGAATAATGACACTAGAGCAAACATTTTTTATCATACAATTTATGTTACATCTGCTATGTCTCTATATTTTGCTTTTTTGCATAAATTTATTACTGTAAGAACTAGGGACCTACGAAAATTGCCGAATTTTACCTCCGTTTTCAGACATCCAGCAAACTTTCGACGAATAAAAAAACATACAGACATAGCCAAAGTCTTTCTCATATTATTCTTGAAATAATTGTTAGAATCGGTTAAGTTTTGGAGGAGGAAACATGGGAATACGAAATGCTGCAGTTGTCTCTTTCGCGCTCTAGTCGGCGGGGTGTGTGGGAGGGGCGGATCGGACAAATACGAATACAAAAGTTTCCTATTCTCCAAATTTCTTTGAGAGGCAGGCCTCTTAATGACGTCGAGGAAGAGGTGCGGAAGGCACAGCGTCCCCGGCAGCGGCACAAACCGGCCAGCGTGAAGGTCGATGGTCCACGTGTCGTCTGACGAGATGACTCATCAATCCCAAGACTTCTGTCTCCATCCGTGATGCGGTTCGAATGCATCGGTACCAACAACCGCGGTTCAATGGCCACTGTTCAGTGTTCACATAGTTGTCCTCGTATTGTGAACACTTGAACGCTGGCTTGTTTATGTTTTGGGTATTCCCAACATTGTAAACGGCTTTCTTTGTTTGTGTACAACAATGATGTGCTATTACAATTTATGTGACAAATGGATTATCGCGTGGAACTCAAATGAAAATACGATTACATCCTTAAATAACACCTGTGAGTCAATACTTAATATAAACTATTGGTTTAATTATAACGATGAAGGGAATCTCAATTGACGTAACGGATTTAGAAACACACACTTCGCTCCTACAAAATTAAATTAACGGCGAAGATGGGGGAAGTGTTTCCTTAAGGCGCTACCGCTCGATTTTACCGTAAAATTGGCATTGGCATATGCTCACGACTATATTCCCGGAGGGGGTAGTCAGCGTTATTCTGAATCCCCAGAACATCCACGTTTCACCAGTAGTACCGAAACTCTGTTCAGTGTGACGGGGAGAGAGCGCGTCGCCACTTGTAATGGACAGTGGAATTGAAGCATGCGTATTTCCTCACTCAACTCATTGGTACGAGTCGGCCTGGACGGGGATCGAACCATCGCCTCCTGCACAGCAGGCAAGGTTCTCTCTCACTCGCCACTGGACCACCACGGCTTAAAATTGGGTAACTTTGTAACCATTTTATGTATTAACTACGGCACTTTTTAAGCAGAAAACAAAACTGAACAATCTACAGGACGTGAGAGGCGATTTGTTTTTTTTTAAAGTCACTTCCATTTCCAGTTGTAACCATTTTAATCTTACACATTTTTGATCGGAAGAAAATGATAATTTGCAATATATTTCACAATACAACATATAAAGATTCGGTTTTTTCAATTTTTGAAAATTCATCTCATTTGTCAAAGAAAACGGCTAAATTCTTCACGCGCTCGTTCACATCTATTAGTATGAAGATTCGTGTTCCCGGGCGAATACGCCTTAATTTCCCTTTTATGTATTTCGTTTTAATAAAATACCTTATTTGTTCTAATCTATAGTCCTAGTCCGTTTATTTCTTAAATGTTCGCCGTTGTTTTGAAAGTCTAATAGGGGTACTTGAAGCTATATGTTTGAGAAACCCTACGCCAAATGAGATTACCGTCATAGATGATGCGACACATCTCATAGTTGCGAGTGTGTAACGTCACGTGTGTGGAACATGTCAATAGATGGAGTCACTCACTGGTGGTGAAGTTCCTGGAGGCGTAGGCGGCGCTCTCCTTGTCGTGGAGCAGCGTGAACGCGTGCAGCTGGTAGGTGGCGCCGGGCGACAGGTCGCGCAGGGTGTGCGTCCAGTTGCCGGCCCCCTCCACCGTGATGTTGCGCGCCCCGCCCTCCACGCGCTCCGTCAGCGGGATCACCTGCCACCACATACACACCGTCACCCTCCTACTACAAACATCGTCTACTAATACACATATTCCTAACCAAACGATAGAGGAATTAGGTTTGAAACTGGGGTGTCAGCACGGAATCGATTTTTTTGACGCTCCATCCTTTTTTGTCGCTCAGGAACGTCATTTGCTAGAGCGAGAAAGATAGCGAGAGCACCGAATAAATACTAGTACTACCCGTACAGAAGAATTACTTCGAAAACAGATTTAAATAAATAGCGACTCTATCCGCATGGCAATAACGTGCAAAGTTATACGCACCCATCCTGTCGTACAATTCGCGAATAACCTACCAACCTTCACAACTCACAACGGCGCGCGTGCAAACAAAACTGAACCGAGTCATTAGACATGAAAGCTTCCTTTACATAATCTCCATCTCCCTCTTTTATTCTTTCACGAGCAGGGTTTTCAAGCCTCGCATTGACTACTCACAAAATGGCGGCAAGTCTAATGAGATTTGACCAAGAAGGTTACACGGTATACCTAGCCTATTGCCATTCACCTCTCGGCGGGGATCGGCCGTCAAGCGTACATGAGCTGTGGAGTGAGACAGGCATGGCGGGAGTGCGATCGCACGCGGCACCACCGACAGTGCAGCGACCTTTCTCGCTCTAGCCAATGAGCGACAGAAAAGGATAGATCGTGAAAAAATGCGATTCCGTGTTGCCAGATGAGGCTCATCCCTAAAAGTTCAAGCGAAGCTACCTCAAGCTTCAAACTCTGGGCATATTATTGCTCCGTCTCTATAGAGTATGCGTAAATAAACAAATGAGTGCAAACAGCCATCTCTCACCTTGAAGCGGAAGCCGGCGTATTCGCCATGGGCGGGCGGGAACCACGCGATGGTGGCCTGCTTGTTGCGGCCCAGCGTCACCGTCAGGTTGGTCGGCGGCTCCGGCGCTGACACAACAAACATCTATTCAAAAACTTACTTCACAATATTTTGCAAAGCGGCAGAACATGCCCTTTATTTTCATCGAGCGTTTGGTGGGTCCACAGTAGACCACACCGCAAACTGCACGCTTTAGTATGACACTAAACTCATGGAGTTAAGATATAAATCTGTTATGCAGTTCTTGAGATATGTAACATCATAATCATGTATGGATAGGAGGTCCTTATTGATATGCTGACACTTTTTTAAGGGGATCATCAGATCAAACTGAACAACTTTTTCTATGAGAACAACATCGAAATCGCGAAAAAAAGTCTGCCGTCCTTCCTGTCTCATACATTTTGGTCGAGTAGGATTGCAGTTTTATATGGAACAGCTGTTTTTTTTTTCGCGATTTCGACCTTGGTCTCATACTGAAAGTGGTTCAGTTTGATGGTCTGAACATCCCCTTAAAAAAGTGTCAGCATATTAAGAAGGACCCTATATGTAAAAATAATCGTCCACTCAGGTCATTCGTAAACGTTTTTCAGTGGCCATATAAGTAAAAGCGTTAATACCGGTGATGATCGTCTGATTCCAAGTGAGCAGGTCAGCGAAGGTAGCGTTGGAGTAGTAGAGCATGAAGTGGTACTTGGTGCCGGGCAGGCCCTGGAACTTGATGGTGGAGGCGCGCGCGGGCACGGTGAAGTTGGGGGCGGGCGAGCCCTGCGGCGGGCGGTAGTCGAGCCGGTAGTGTCCGCCCTCGTCCGCGCCCTCCGCGGCCTCCGCCAGCGCCGACGAGCCCGGGATCTCTATCACCAGGTCCGCGCCCCGCGCCGCGTCCCACAGGCACTGCCATCGATACATAAGTTACTATACGACATTTCAAATAACAACCAAATTTTAGGCTATTTTGAATTACAGAAACAAATTTGAAACAATTCTTCTGACTTATTCAGAACAGCTTTGGTAACGTCCAAAATATGTCGGATAGTATATTATTCTGATAAATAAATTATATTTGCAAATCAGAATTGGCCAGAAAGCTAAGTATATACGAATCGGAAAATCATTTCATCGTTTCGTCCTTATTTGAAATGTTGTAGTTACACTAAGTTATCACCATCACTTAAATTTTGTATCTTTACAATAAATACATACTTGAATCTTTACTGTTAAGGATTAGATTGAAAACATGATAAATAAGATGGATTTTAATATTAGGTATGTTACAGTACTTTACAGTGAACTTAAATCTTAAATATTATAAAACTGTAACAAAAGTGTGTCTGTACATTAAAGATATTTACATGAAAAAGATTACAATATGGTTTTTAGGTATCCTGGACTCCAAATCAACCTTTTTTAGAATTTTTGTCTGTTTGTTTGTTTGTTTGTATGTTTGTAACAGCATCACGCAAAAACTACTGATCCGATTTTGATGATACTTTTTTTGTTTGATAGCTTATGATCTGACTTAAACTCTATTAACTCATTGAATAAAATTGACTAAGTTTGATGGTCTGAAGCACCCCCTTAACTATAACTAGGGTGTTTTGTTACACCATGTATAATTTTCCTTGTCAATTCTATTAAATAATGTTTATTAATCAGCCAACAAAGGTGCAGTTAGTAAAAAATGTCTTATAATTATAACATATGTATGGGCACAGGTCCGGCACTTCAAACAATGTTTTAGATTTGACATAATTACATTCGCACATGTGCACTTTTCGCAAATTGTGCATGACATATGTGTAGGGTTGATTTACCACGCATCGTATGAACATCATTATACATTTTGTTACTTTTAATAGTTCATTATATTATTAAAAATATTATTTAAGCTAAACAATCACTGAAAGTGTGAATTTAGCGTTATTTTCCAATGTTTATTTTTACTCAGAGGATAAAAATAAAATATATTTTATGTAGTTAAATTCAACCTGACTGCATTCCTTTGCTCGGCTCAGCTCAAGTTTCCCCTAAAGTATGAGGTGAGGTAGGGTATCTGAAGTCAAAGGGGGGCGGGGAGTGGCCGTTCTGTATGTAGAACTGCATGCTATTAGCTATTCTGTGGTATGGGTAATGTGACCTACGTCCTACGAAGGATGGAAACCCAGCAAGTTAAATACAAATGATAATCTGAGAGGCACAGTGCCCCATCACTGCACTGTCATCACAGTCAATCAACTGATTGAACAACATCATTTTGTTGTTTTTTCTGCAACATACCTGCTTTAAATGTGCTTTTAATAACACTTAATTAGGCTTGTAATAAAGTGCAGTATTAAATGTAATTTGGTCAATTATGTTGACTGAGGGCGGAACTAATAAATAATTACTACATACAAATCCTACTGCGTACAGGGTCCTTCTTAATATGCTGACACTTTTTTAAGGGGTGTATCAGACCATCCAACTGAACAAATTCTCTATGGGACCAACATTGAAATCGCGAAAAAAAAATCAGTTGGCCCATACATTTGGCTCAAGTAGGTTTGCAGTTTTGTATGGAAGAGCTGATTTTTTTTTTGCGATTTCGATTTTGTTGCCATAGAGAAAGTTGTTCAGTTTGACGGTCTGATCATCCCCTTAAAAAGTGTCAGCATATTAAGAAGGACCCTGTATAACCTGCATTTTTATTTGACAGAGAGCTTGTATTATTTTAGTCAATACTAGACTTTACCTGCGACTTTGTCCACATAATATATACCACATTTTAAGTCAGATCATAAGCTATCAAACAAAAAAAGTTTAATCAAAATTGGTTCCGTAGTTTTTGCGTGATGCTCGCACAAACATACAAACAAACAGACCAACAAAAATTCTAAAAAAGGGGTATTTGGAGTCCGGTATACCTAAAAACCATATCATAATCTTTTTCATGTAAATATCTTTAATGTCCAGACACACTTCTGTTACAGTTTTATAATAGTTAAGATTAGTAATAGAGAGATATAACGAGGCCAGAGTGTACAGTTTAGTTCTCTTCAGTTATCATTTTAAAAATATTAACAACCCATTCAGGCCCGATCTGAACAAAATTAACTCCTATTTGTTAGTTACAAGAAAATTTGTATTTATTTATTTAGCTAGATTTAAAATTGAGTCTAATAAAGTAATACATTCATGTTATTCAAAAGTAAAATAAACATTTGTATGGGGTTAATAGGGATGATAACTAATTTTGTTTCATTATTTTTTGCATGCATGCATATGCTCACGACTATATTCCCCGAGGGGGTAGTCAGAGATATTCTGAACCTCAGAACATCTACGTTTCACCAGTAGTACCAAAACTATGTCCAGGGTGGATTGGGGGGTGATTATTTTTTTTAAACTGTAAATATCTTTAAAATAACTGGGTGCCTAGACAAAGTACCTTTCGATTAGCATTAACGACAGTAGAAAACATAAAAAAATGTATGGGACTGTGGAAAAGAACGAAAACAAATAGAAAAGGCCTAGACAACATGCAGTTTTTGACATTGAGCGTTTTGTTTTGAATGCTTCTTGTCGATCAACAAGACCTTGTAGATAACGCTAGAAAATGGCGGTCGGAAAATTTGACAGCAATTACAAATTTTCAAATTCTTTTAAAAACCGAACACGATCCAGCATATAAAAAAGAAAAAGAATGAATGATTGAGTGAACGGAACGCTAGCATTGTATGAACTGAACGCATAGAGCAGATTTAGCTTTTTTTCTGTAATAAGCAATCACCAATACGTTTAAATAATTTGTGACACTGTCTAGCATTCTGTAAATTTGCTATCGTGGATGGCGTTGACGTATGTAGAATAAGTACCATGTGCATTTTGACTAGGCCCCCTGAAGTATAATTGTTCAAAACTTGTGATTAGAGCGATAGATATAATAGAAGTGACATCATAACTACATATTTTCATACAAATCATTGTGTATGATATACAAACATCAGTTTCACATGATAGATGTAGAAGACGATATAAACGCTTTTCAATCGCTTGTAACTTTTTTGTTTACTAGGAATCACTAGTCCAGTCCTGTCTATTTAAGCTGCATTCCGGACATATTCCAGTTATATTCCACATACATACATAAACTCACGCCGTTTTCCCAGAGGGGTAGGCAGAAACTATAGATCTCCACTTTGTGTGGTTCTGACACACCTCTCTTGCTTCCTCTAAGTCCATACATCTTGTCATGCATTCCCTTCGATTTCGGCTACTTTTAACCTGGCATTTTTTAATGACGTCCCTGACCTGGTCTAGGTACCCTCTCCTAGGTCTGCCTCTACCAATGTTCCCTTCCACACATGCGAAATATATCTGTTAAACCGCTTAGATTAAATAATAACCGCGTAACTCTCAAAAACTATATTCCAGTTAATATGTTTTATCATCTGATGGGTCCATGGACCAATGGACCATCTCATATCCTGAAGAGAGGCTTGTCAACAGTTTAGCGTCACATGTAGTTTATTACATAGTGTAACACACTACAAGGCATAAGAATAAAATGTTTTAAACAATTCACATGACAATGAACAAATAAGTTAGTCAATAGCATTGTAGTGTGTAAGGTAGTGTAGAGTGAAGGCAATGAGTATCAAGGCCAGCCAGCCAGCGGGTCGGCTGGCTGGTTGGCTGGCTGGCTGGCTGGCAGGGACCAGGCGGAAGGTGGTACTAACGGCGCAGAAGGCGACAGCCAGCGCGAGCGGCAAGCCCGCGCCCGCACCGCCGCGCCGCGCTCCTCCCGCTTGCACAATCGACCTCTTCCACATCATTGAAGGCGACTCTCCGATTTCACACGACACTTTCTCCTTCTCACGCGCCTCGGTTCCACATGACGGAAGCATTATTCACTCGCTCCGCACTGTAGTCCGTCATATCACTACACTGAACGACATTTTATTTTCATATGAACACAAACAATCACAAAATAGCTGCAGTGGGAACGTAATAATCTGCGCCTGCGCCACTCCACTTGTCTTGTATTGGTATGAGTAGGCAGTGTTGCAAAAGTGACTTTAATAAAATCGGTAAAATTTGCGACGAAAAATCGGTAGATATCGGTAGATTGTCTTAAAGTTAAGAAATGTTTGTTAATTTATGTTTTTAGTACTTTTTTTTCCAACAGAGCTCATTCGCTATCAAATTCTGAACTATGAGATACGCTGACACTTTATTCCTTGAACTTGGGTAAGAAGAAAGACTTTTGTGTAATTTTAGTTGTATCGAAAAATATTAGTTCTCGATAATTTCTCAGCACGGATCAAGTCTATGATAGCTTTAATTCAGATATAGCCGTTTTAGCGCTGAAGTCACATTTTCCCCTCATGAAACGTCATCATTTTGGGCGATGATAGGACGCCATACATATTGAAATTACAGCAACAGCAGCGTCATGACGTCGCGTCAGAAGCTTATAATTATCTTGAGTTTTTCCTGGTATTTTCGCTTGAGTTGAGAATCCTTGAGGAGCCCTTATTCTTCTCCGTTTGTATGACATAATAATATCGTTGATGACTTTGTTCCTTGGTCAAATATCAAAATTTTTGAATTCCGGAATAACTGTATAGTACACACGGCGACACATCAAGGTATACAAAACCAACTTAAGCTGGCCGGAAGACGTTACACGTTACTCGACCTACGCGCGGCCACCTTATTTTGGTTTTGTATAGCTTGATGTGTCGCAGTGTGTACATACCTATAACTACAAGTTCTATACAAATTAGCTTAATGAGCAGCAGCGCCACAACGGAAATGTTGGAACTAAGTGCAAATTTCACTGCCGCATATGTAGCTTGCTACATATCAGTAATCTGTGGCAGTGATTTAAAAAGCATAAACTCAAAGGGAAAGTCCCAACAGTCTAATAAATAGGCCTACCATGAGTTTTTTTTACTGTACTTTACTACTGTAGTTGCGTCACCAATTTTGTATTTAATTTCGTATGCGCTCCTAGTGGTGACGTTGAGAACTAATTTCTGCCATACGAAATTGGTGACGTTACTACAATAGTAAAGAACAGTGAAAACTCATAGTACGCCTAAAGGTGTGATAAGTTTCTTAGCATCTGTCACACAAAAAGGCAAAATACTCAAGTTTTAAGAAAAAATCTGCTGGTAAATAAATCAGTAGATCACAGCCTAAAATCAGTCTATCGACAGACAGTATCCGAAATCGGTAGATCTACCGATAAATCGGTAGCTTTTGCAACACTGTGTGTAGGTGTAGGTAGGTCCTTGCTGCTGTCACTTCAGCGTTGCCAGCAGATAAATAAAAAATGGCCGCAAGCTAAAAACTGAAAAAGGCCACTAAAAACGTATTGAAAACAAAAAACCCGACTGCATAAAAAACCTATATATAAATAAAAATATAATTTGATTCTTATTAGGTAGGTATCGCAAACGGGGACAAAGAAAATTTTTGTTTTGTTATTGATTGGTTTGTCCCAGCCTGCAATACCTACCTAATAAGAATCAAATTATATTTGCTCAAACAAAGTTGTTATAGCTGATTAGTGATGATAGAGCTTGTTTTTCTCTTTTCAGTTAATAGGTTTTTTATGCAGTCGGGTTTTTTGTTTATCTTAATAATTTAGTTTATTTCATACTTTTTAGTCTTGTGTCGAAACGGTAACATAAAAGTACTATAATATTTATATTAAAAGTACTATAATATTTATATTTTTGGAATCGTCTGATTATTAGCTTTCATTTGATACCCATATTGTAATTTTTAGGAAAAAAAAATTGTTTATTCCCCCTCTTTTTTAATTCATAGACACCATTTTGAAACAATATACCCTATGTCACTATCACGATTTTTACGAATCCAATGACACCTCATACGCTAAAATCCATCAAGCCATTTGGGCTGTAGGCCGTGCCAAAGAAATAGACATACAAACATACATACATACATACATACTTACAAACATACATACATACGCTCCAAAAACATAACCCTCCTTCTGGCGCAGTCGGGTAAAAAGATATTCATTTCACAAATGATTCATGAAGCTAAAAGAAAACAAAGACCGCAGGAAAGGACTGACTCTAGATAGATAGATGTTATAATTCGACCAAGTTGGCAGTACCCCATTCGGATACTGCCTTTCTAATAAGTTCACTAGGGATACATTTTTTGGATGGCAGTCAAAGGCCGACAAGAAGAGCTGATAGCTATGAAAGATTATATTCTATTCTAATTAAAAATTATGGCATCCATCTTAGTGTTGTCAATTATGCCAATGACAATGTCCAGTTTAAAAAACAATTAAGTGCTTGACGTAGTAATGTGAAAGGTCATTTGCTATTTGGTGACTTCCAGGGACATTATTAAATGAACACGACTCCGTCAAAGATTCAGAAAAGCCCGTAATCGGGCCCCGGGGGTTGATCTGGCAACACTAATACTAACGTCAGAATTTTGGAGTAGCCCGTTACAAAAATATAATCTACCCCACGAAATATAGCGGGCTATTTGGATTTTGACTCAATTTACAAACTAATCAATACTGTATAGGTAATGAAAAGGAATAGATAATATAAACAATAAACAGAAAATAGGAAAAAATTCTGCGAGTGGCTTAAAAAGATTAGCTTCCAGAGTCGTAAAAAGTATTAAAAATAAAAAAGGCAAAGACAAGTTGTCAATGTCAAACAACAACTAAAAAATAAAAAAGCCGGAACGATAAATTGGCGGCTTAGCGCATTTACATTAGATTATAAAGATTCTTAACGTTTTTAGTAATAACTGCACTAATAAGTAGTAGATAATAATGGGAGAAGGCGACAGCGAGTCATGGTCGAGCTCGGACACGCTGCGGGTGCTTATCGCGTCCGACATACACCTGGGGCACCAGGAGAGCGACGCGGTGCGCGGCGAGGACAGCTTCATCGCGTTCGAGGAGGTGCTGGCGCAAGCCGTGCAGTACGACGTGGACCTGGTACTGCTGGGCGGCGACCTGTTCGATCACGCCAAGCCCTCGCCCAGCTGCCTGTTCAAGTGCACGCAGCTCATCCGCAAGTACTGCTTCGGAGACAAGCCCATAGCCGTGGAGCTGCTCTCCGACCAGCTCGAGAACTTCTCGCGGAGCGTCAACTACGAGGACCCCAACCTCAACGTGTCCTACCCCATCCTGTCCATACATGGCAACCACGACGACCCTGTCGGCCAGAGCAGCGTCAGCTCCCTTGATATCCTCTCCATCACGGGGCTCGTCAACTACTTCGGCAAGTGGACCGACTACACTCAGGTGCGCATCTCCCCTGTGCTCATGCAGAAGGGCGCCACACGGCTGGCTCTCTATGGTCTTAGCCATCTGAAGGATCAGAGACTCGCTCGGCTCTTCGGCGAGAAGAAAGTTGAAATAGAGCGGCAGGAAGACGGTCTGGACTGGTTCAATTTGATGGTTCTACACCAGAACAGGGCAGATCGAGGCCCAGGTAACTACATCTCAGAGTCGGTCCTGCCCAAGTTTCTCGACCTGGTTGTTTGGGGCCATGAACACGATAGTCTAGTGTTTCCTATAAAAGGCAAGACGGAGACGGATGAGTTCCAAGTGATCCAACCCGGCAGCACTGTAGCAACATCCCTGGCGGCCGGAGAGTCCCTGCCCAAGCACTGCGCTCTCCTTCAAATACATCAAAAGGAATTTATTCTCACTCCCATACCATTGAAGACAGTGAGACCGTTCATCTTCAAAACTATTGTACTCTCCGAAGAGAATTTGGGCGAGGAGGAGGTCAACGAGAATGAAAAGGTGCAAGAATTTCTAAAAGCTAAAGTGAACGATGCCATAGAAGAAGCGGAGCGCAACCGCAGCGGAGACCCGAAGCAGCCCACCCTACCCCTGGTGAGATTGAACGTGTTTTACGAGAGGGAGGGTCAGAACTTCAACCAGATGAGGTTCGGACAAAACTTCACGGGCATGGTGGCGAATCCAAGCGACATACTGAACATGAAGCGGGAGAAGAGGGTGCGGGAGCTCAAGCCCCTCGAGGAGAACGGGGAGCCGCAGATAGAGAATGCGGCGCAGGCGGCCGACGTGGAGGAGCTGCTGCGCGCGTACTACGGCGCGCTGCCGCCCGCGCGGCGCCTGCAGGTGCTGTCCGTGCGCGCCATGACCGACGCCGTGCGCGACTTCACGCTCAAGGGCGACGACGAGGTGTTCCGCCGCGTGTTCGACGCCCACAAGCGCCGCTGCGTCGACCTGCTGCTCGAGTCCGGCGCCGAGACCGAGCCAGAGGTGCTCGAGCGCCTGCGCCTCGGCAAGGAGGAGCTCGACGCCGCCGACGAGGACCAGCTCAAGAGGGTCATCGACGCGGCCGCCAGCAAGCCGCCGACGCCGGGCGCGCTGAAGAAGGCCATCGTCGTGCTGTCGAGCGACGACGAAGCGGAGCCCGAGGTGACGCCGCGGGGGCGCGGGCGGGGCGGGCGCGGGTCGCGGGCGCGGGGGGGGCGCGGGCGAGGCCGCCGCGCCGAGCAGGAGCCCGCGCCGCCCACGCCGCCCGAGCGCCGCACGCCGCGCCGCGCCGCACAGAAGTCCGCCTCCTGGCTGCAGAACATCATGGAGCGCTCCTCGAGGCGCCGCAGCTCCCCCGATATCGAGGACTCGGACTGATTCCGCCTCACTGTCATTCCATTCGAGTTTATCTTACTTATTTTGCTACCTAGGCCGTAAGGAAAAGTGTATTTTGTACAAATACAGTTTAATTACCTATCCGTTTTTTTATTCGACCGATTTTTATCCCCACTCGGATGAGCCAATCGGCCGAACGAGCGAAGCTTTCTGACCCATTACAATAATTTAGTTAATTGATCATTTTGATCTTTGATTTTAGTGAGACTAGAAAAACATCGTACAAAGAAAATCGGCAAGTAACACAATAACCGTACAGCAGTTCCCAAAGTGCGCTGCGAAGCGCTCCTGCTTACTCCCCAAACAAACTAAAAAGAGGAAGATAATGTCGAAAAATTTGTGTGGATTATCTATCATTCACTTCGTAAGAAGAAAAAAATCTCATTTAACTCCCGACGCACGTTTGCTTGTTCCAATATTGAGATTTTTTTTTGATAACTGAACTGAATATCCAACTATAGGTACGTTCAAAAGCTATAAAAAATGTATTCCCCTATCAACGTCCTATTTATTTGAAGCCAGATTTTCGGCTGTATAATAAATAGCAAATACCAATTAAAAATCAATGTGGATCAAGAAATTAGAGTAGCCTTATCAAGTTTTATTCTGCGATTTGAAACAATCTGTCGAGGTCAGCAATCCAACTTTTTACACAACTGCGCCAGAAGGAGAAAACAACTTTACAAAAATAATAATTTTCATATTTTTGTAGAGTTGTGTGTGTGCACAGCGCCGCGAACTAAAATAGTTTTCAGCCCCTGCCTTTTGGTATAATCACTATACTCTTTGCCCTGCCCGATGCCCGATGGCCTACAGAATCTTAACTAAGTAGGTATTGTACAGTCGCCATCAGATATATCATAGCAAACAAGGTGGTCAAATATTTATAAGCAGTTCTTATTTTCAATAATTTCTTTACATATTATTATAGGCAATCAAAAATATCTGAACGCTTAGAACATCAAACATATCATTGCAGTCAGAGTGATCATAAACATCTGAGCAGTTTAGGAAATAAGACCTTATTCCGTTCTTATACATTTCAATTTTAAATAACATTGTAAAGAAATTATTGAATATTTGCTGTTCAGATATTTATGATACAATACACGTTTCGATATAATTGATAACAATTACTGTAATGAATTTATTGAAAATTAGCACTGCTCAGTAATATTTGACCACCTTGTATGATGCGATATATCTGATGGCGACTGTAACAGAAGCGTGTCTGTACATTGAAGATATTTACTAAAAAAAGATGATATGGTTTTTAGGTGTCCCTGCCTGACTCCAAATCAACCATTTTTTTAGAATTTTTGTCTGTCTGTGCGAGCATCACGCGAGAACTACTGAACCGATTTAGATGAAACTTTTTTGTTTGATAGCTTATGATTTGACTTAAAATTTGGTATAATAAAATATATAATGTCCTTTTGAATACAACTTTAATGAAAAAAATAGGTACTAAAGTACTTAACATTTTTTAGGAATTAAGTCCAGCAAACTTCTTGATCAAGACCTTGACTGCGCAACAACAAAATTTATAAGCTACTGCGCAGGCCCCTCACACCTCCCCTTCGTATTTTGCAAGATGTTTGCCATACTTTATCACATTAAATTACATTTCAAGAACATAAATTTTTAGTCTGTAAATATATCTTCTATTCAATATTGCAATGGGAAAGTTATACAGGGTGTAAGGGACGGCCCTCTGCAGACTGAAATGATGACTCAGACCATCAAACTGAACTACTTTCACAATGGAGCCCGCGTCAGAATCAACTGTCCCATACATTGTGAGATTTGTGAGTCGGGTAGGTACAGCAGTTTTGTATGAATAGTGAAAGTAGATCAGTTTGATGGTCTGAATTCATCGTTTGATTTTATGTTGTGTGAAAGTTGTTCAGTTAGATGGTATGAGCTCACCGTTTCAGTATTTGCTAGGCTGTCATTTACATCCTGTATATTATATTATGTTTATGGGCGTCACGTCTTCTATTATATTCGTTGGCGCGCAAATATAATGAGAGCTAAGGCGCGATAGCGCTATATCACGGTGCCATGCTACAGCCGCGCGTGAATCACGGTGCATACAAGTACAGTCACCATCAGATATATCATAGCAAACAAGGTGGTCAAATATTTTTAAGCAGTTCTACTTTTCATTTATTACTTTACACATAACCGATCAAAAATATCTGAACGCTTAGAACATCAAATGTTCTACGCAGTCAGGGTAATAGTAAAAATCTGAACAGTTTAGGAAAAAAAACATAATTCGTTGTAATACATTTCAATTTTAAATAACATAGTTAAAATAATGTAAAAACTAAAGAAATTAGCAACATTATCGATATTAAATATTTAAAAATACCTGTTTGCTAGAAGCCACGATATTTGCAGTGCCAATTTCCGAACTTTTATCTTGGTTATCACACCTTTGGAGATAACATTTCAAAAAACCCTTTTTAGGGAGCACCTAGATACCAATAGAAACTTCCATGCCAAATTTTAAGTTTGTAGTCTTTACAGTTTTGGAGATTGAGTTAGTGTGTGGATTTGCATAGATTTAAGCATATTTTACACAGCTTATCCAACAAACGTACACATTTCTGCCACCCCGGGCGCTGCGTTCGATTTGTCAGTTCCCATCACCACTTCGCACATAGCCAATATCTGATGGCGACTGTACATAATATTTATATGAATCCTTAACATAACACACTTTATCATGAATACGAGTCCGAAGTCAGTACATGAGTCCGGGGTGACGCGGCCGCGGGTGAGTCGAGGTCGGTCGCATCGCATATAACATTCAGGTTTGGGTTCAGTTCAGTCGTCGAGCGAGAGGGCGAGGCGCAGGTACTTGAGCGCGCGCGTGACGGCGTCCTCCCTGGAGCGCGCGGCGACCACTATGGGCGGCGCGGCGCGCTCGAGCGCCGCCAGCCACAGCTCCCCGCCCTCCGCCGGCAGCGGCTTCAGCGCCGCCTCCAGGCCCAGCGCGCGCGCCGCCCCCGCCAGCCGCTCCTCGCCCGCGCCCGCGCCCTCGCCCGGCCCCGCCGGCGCCGCCAGCAGGTCCCGCGCCGCGGCGCGCTTGTCCTCATCTGCACGCACACACCATGAAGCGTTATACACGAGCCGCGGCGCCGGCGCCGCCCCCGCCGCCGTCTCCTTGTCTGCACGCACACACGTCTCTGATTACATATTATTTATTTTCCATTTATATCTCAACGTGCTCTTACCCGAGTGAGACATTCCAAGCTGGTTTTAGTGAAATTAAATAAGTGTAAGTAACTGAGGTAACACAATTCAGCGAAAAAGCGTCTAGATCGGCACGTGGTACCGGTACGTACCGATGTGTGTGAGCAGGCCGCGGTGGTACTCGGAGACGCGCTGGCCGAGGTCGGGGCGCCACACCGTCTCGTCGCGCACCTCCGTGTACCGCTGCATCGCCTTCTCGTGCACCCGCACCAGCGCCTCCTTCTGCACACGTTCATTATACACGGTCCTTAATAAGTTTGTGACGTCATCGTATTTGTATAAAAGTTAAATATTGTTTTGAATGTTAGGGACCTCGTCGAAGTCCTTGGTGACGCGGGCGAGGTTCTCCCGCAGATAGGTGTAGAGCTGCTCGGCGGCCATCTGCCGCGCGGCCTTCTTGGTGGTGGTGGTAGCGAGGCGCTCGTGGCTGCAGACGCGCGCGCGCACTGTGAAGCGGCGGCAGTGCGGCGGGCCCGTGTCGCCCACCAGCTCGTAGTCGACGGCCGGCAGCCGGTACTCCTCGCACAGGTCCTTCAGCAGCGCCACGTAGCTGTGCGCCCCCACCGGCGCGCTCGCCGTCGGCATGCCGCCGCCCGCTCTGTCGGCGCCGGCCCCGGTCCCGGCTCCGGCCCCGGCCCCGCTCTGTAGATGATCGATGCAGATTTGTTATTTAAGTCAATTTTAATATTTTTGGGTTAGTGAAATATCTTTTGCCTCTGATCTAAAGGTATCTCTACACACCAAAGTCGCTGACATTGTCGACGGGTTCAAGACATTGTCGCCGACACATTGCCGAATAGTTCGCATGGGTCTATGTCGCCGGCGACTTACCGCAGTATAAGAAAGAGTATTTAGTACCCTTTACTAAACTTTCTGTACCTTCAAACACAAAAGAATTGAGATTTAGCATGCACAATCCTACAACTCCACATTTCAGGATACCAAATCTTTAAAAGCATACATTTATTTTTACTTTATTTTACACACATTGACGTAGAATACTATGGACGCCGGGCCTAGTACAAAATTCTCGAAAAAAATGACAACTGTTTAGTAACTGTAATGGAAACCAACTGAAAAAATTAAAAATGCTGAAATTCGTTTCCATCCCACACCCCCATCGGTCGACGAAGACTATCGTGTAATTGGTTCTCTTTTTATGTTTTAGTGCTCCTTTGGTTCGGACACTTTTGAGCGTGGACCCTTCGTCCAGTAGATGGTAAGTCAATGTTACAGTAGAATGTAAGCGATCTCTATTATCAGAGACATTGGCTCTCGCCATGGTGTGAAACTTCTTAGTTTGGTTCCGTCGTGTAGGCTTACTATGCCACAGTACTATACTCTCAGATAGACTCAAGATAGACAGGTAACTCTTACGGGCGCAGTGTGCGTGGAGGAGGAGGCAGCAGGGGTGTGGCCGTAGGGCGCGGGCACGGGGTGGCCGCGGGCCGCGAGCTGGTGCAGCATGGCGCGGGCGGCCTCCTGCTTCGCCTCCTTCTTGGAGCGCGCGCTGGCCGCCACCGTGACGCCGCGCGCGCGGCATCTGAACTGGAACGTGGCCAGGTGCTGCGGTCCCGACTGCACATTATACATTCATTTATCTATCTGTTATGTTATTTATGACATTATAAATATCTTGGGACAGGTTACACAGATCATCTAGTCCCATTTAAAGTACCAGAATCTAGTCTGGACTTGTATAATGATGACTACCATAAAAGTCGATGCGGGCCACCAGTAGACCACGGTTGACGTCTTGGCCACACCTGATATACAGGGACGGTAAACTTGTAGATAACTCAGTTTCATTTTCATTAAGTCAAGGTACCTGTGCGATGCACTCATAGTCAGGAGTGTCACCTAGTTTCACCATCAGCTCCTGCAGCACCGTCACCGCGGTTTTCTCCATCTCTGCGAAAATAAAGATGTAAAGAGATAATAACTCGGTAAGAAATATTTTTTTTGGAGGGCTGAATTGAAAACTCGACATTTCGAGATAATTGTCTCAAACAATTTTAAATGAAAGGATTATACATGTGTTTAATAAACTAACGTTGTTTTTCTGTAATAACTGTAAACTCCTTGGTAAACTTAAAGCAGGTGCAGTTTCTGTTGCCAGGTGCCAGGTGATTTTAATTTATTAAATAAATATTTTTTTTTCTCCATGGAGTTCGAATTATTTTCTCATGATCACTTTTACCATTTAGAAATAACAGTTAAAAATTAAATTCATAATTACGATTAATCTCAAAAAAATAATAAACTTGTTTCTTAAAATGATGTGTTCTATCTCTATCCGTAAAAATATAAAATAAGGACCAAAAAAACTTGACATACAGAATTATTAGTGTTATATACTGCCTTCTTAGAAAAAGTTTATGTCAAAAAACAAAACAGGGCAACTTTCTTAGGTTGCTCTGCGTGAGGCATCATACAAATTATGTCTGGTGCATGTATATCTTTGACTATTTATATGTGGACTGGTTACGCGTGTAATTCTACTAACAAAAATTTCTGCCACTTTTTGTGGGGGGCGAGGTAACATGAAATTCGCAACTTTGGATTTTATTCCCCATAACTTTAGATTCTAATGTTGAATGTTACAAATCATGAAAATTAGTCTCATGTAAACCCTAAACGTTCTAAGTTTGAAGTTATTATTTCACAATTATAGGCTGTCTCGTTTAGTGAAAAGGTGTAAAATTGAATGTAATGCTCAATTGTGCTTATACCGTGGCAGAGGGGAAATGCTACCGCAAGGCTAGTCCTTATAATAATTAGTCAACAATGTATATGGATAGGGTTTAGTGGAGAGGCAGAGGTAGTAATGGTTGCAATTTTTTTCGACGTTTTCTTAGCTTCGACTGTCAATCTCGACGTAAAGTTTATCCATGGTGAATCATTCCAAGGTTGCCTCACGGCTGCCTTATAGTTTTTTCTTAGGGTTTTTTTTCGTTTTACAAAAAATGTATGTATTCTGGGGTCTTATAGTGTAACTACCTGATTCAATCGGTATTAAATCGACATGGTGTTTTTTATTAGGTAGATAAACAAGATTGTATTGAGACCTCTAGTAGCTTACTTTTACGATCATTACGTTGTATGTGCCTGTGAGAGTTATTTATTTTATTCCAATAAATAGGTCTAGAAAATGCAATTCTTTATCAAACAGATGTTAAAGCCAACTGTATAAATAGGTACCTACCTACCTACAGTGCATATTTGCACAACCAATAAGTTGAACAATTTGTTGCAAGATAAACCGGAAAATTATTAGAAAAGTAAGAATTACCCATATCGCGCGTGTTAATCAATCCAACTCGAATCCACTCTTGATTTCACTGTTTTAATAGTTAATTAATTTATTTGATCACCAAAACAAAAATTCCCGATTAAACAAAAACAGTGTTGCAAACGTGACTTTAGTAAAATCGGCAACGTAATCTGTATAAAATCAGTTGGTAAAGGCAGGAACACCGGGGCGCGTTCAGAGCCTACGCCCAGAGTGCACTCTGGGTGCAACTTTTCGCACTAACGCCGTTCAGAGCCTCGGTGAAAAAACGCCCTTTGCAACTCGGTTGTCACAACTCAACCGTTCCGTACCTCTGACGGGTTGCAACTTTTAACCATAAAATTAGAGGGTTAAAAAACACTCTGACGTTTTGATTATCTGTGGTTACTTGACTTTTTGCTAATTTTGAATAAAAGTTTGTTTTGTTCAAATTATTTTTACGCACTTTTTGATTCTCTAGCATGGAAGATGAGTTTTTATTGTATTTGGAAATGATGGAAGCCCTGGAAGATCTGGAAGCCCATATTAACTGTCAATGTCAAAATTTTAGGTTATAAAACAACCGGGATCGTTCCGTACCTTTTGGCGAGTTAAAAAACAACTGTTCGTTCCGCACCTTAGATTGAAAAACAACCAAACAACCGCACCCAAAGGCTCTGAACGCAGCCCCGTATAAACACTCAACACTTTTTTCACGGCATGCGAACCACTGACACAGATTACTGATATGTAGCAAGCTACAGATACGACAGTGAAATTTACACCTAGTTCCATCATTTCCGTTTTGGCGCTGCTATCGTCAAGCTAGTTTGTATAGGTATAGAACTTGTACCTATAGGTATGGATACAGTTATTCCGGAATGCAAAAATAGGGATATTGGACCAAGGAAAAAAGTAATAAACGATATTGTTAAGTCATACACGGAGAAGAATTAGGGTTTCTCAAGGATTCTTAACTCAAGCGAAAATAACAGGAAAAACACAAGATATAAGCTTCTGAATTGAAGCAACAACACGGCATAACGCTGCTGGTGCTGTAAGTTCAATGTGGCGTCCTATCGTCGTCCAATGATGACGTTTCATGTGGGAAAATGTGACTTCAGCGCCAAAACGGCTAGATCGGAACTACAGCTGTCATACGCCTGCTGCGAACGATAGCAAGGAATAGAGCACGCGTCTATTTTCGGTGCTAATGAACTCCGTGAAAAATTCGTGCGAAAAGTGTTTATACTGCGCTTGTTTTGATGCGCCGGCTGCACAATTCGCAACGCAAAATTGTTTGTCATCGTATAAATCTATCTGCTAAAATCCCACCTATTCTTTTTTGAGGATTTTCTATATTTTTAAGGATTTTTCCTCACGGACATTTTAAAAAACATGAACTCTATTCCGTAACTTTTAAATCTAATTTTGAATAGCCTTTTTCAGTCTACAAACTATCTAGAGAAAGTACCAACTTTATAATGAGACCAAAGAATAATATAAGGTAAAATAAAATGCCACACTAAAAGCGAAATACTTCAAGGTTTAGCTGCTGCGAAATAAATCGGTAGATTACAGCCTAAAATCGGTAAGTATTTCGGTAGACAGGACCCGAAATCAGTACATCTACCGATAAATTAGTTATTAAGCTTTTGCAACACTTAACATAAAATGACATCATCTGTCAAAATTATACAACGTTCCTATACACGCAAGATCGTTACAATCTCAGATCAATTAATACAAGTTACAATATACTATTTATAGTTGCTGGTATGGTATACGCATAGAAATATTAATTTACTAAAGGTATACGTTCGGTATACGACATTTTGTACTTATAGCCAACAGAAAAAAATAAAACACCTCTCGCCATGTTGCTAAACTTAATTTTTTTAGTCTTAGGCTGAGATTCAGAGACGTTTTTTGAGTCTGAGGCTGAGATTCAGAGACTTTTTTAGTCTTAGGCCGAAATTCAGAGACGATTTTTTTAGTCTTAGCTCGTACTAAGCGTGGCAATAATGTATGGATTTTGACATACGGGAGTTCGAGCTAAGACTTAAAAATCGTCTCTGAATCTCGGCATCAGAGACGATTTTTAAGTCATAGTTCGAACTCCCGTATGTCAAACAAATTCCATACATTGGATTTTAACATACGCGAGTTCGAACTATGACTTAAAAATCGTCTCTGAGGCTGAGATAGAGACGATTTGTTAAGACTTTTTGGTATTCACAGTCGAGTCTCAACCGGAGCTAAGCCACTGCTCAGCTAAGTACGCGCTAAGAACGAGTTATTCATTCATTCAGTAGAGACTCTGTGGAATGGTGTTACAAACTGCTACATGTATGAATGAAGTGATAGAATTATACGAAGTCGTAAGAGTAAAAGAGATAACTTTTTGAGACTTTTTTTAGTCTTAGCTCGAGCTAAGCCTGGCGAAAATGTATGGATTTTGACATACGGGAGTTCGAACTATGACTTCAAAATCGTCTCTGAATCTCGGCCTTAGTTCGAACTAAGTAGGGCGAAAAAAACACAACATTTTTGTAAGCTACCAATAAATACTGTGTGGTGGTTTGGTATGGAACCCGCGGTGCGTGAGTAGCCCGACTCGCACTTGACCCGTTTTGCCATAATATTAATAACGCACATTCAGTGAAAATTTCAACTGTCTAGCTATAAGTCTAGGCGCGCACGAGCAACTTTTGTCTCCTCAACTAATTTGTCTCTCATAGGGTTTGTATGAAAAGTCTCGTCGTTACACATGCGCGCACTTTCATATAAGCCCATAGACTTGATGTGAGAGACTCAGTGAAAATTTCAACTGTCTAGCTATAAGTCTAGGCGCGCACGAGCAACTTTTGTCTCCTCAACTAATTTGTCTCTCATAGGGTTTGTATGAAAAGTCTCGTCGTTACACATGCGCGCACTTTCATATAAGCCCATAGACTTGATGTGAGAGACAAATTAGTTGCGGAGACAAGAGTTGGTCGTGCGCGCCAAGTCTTACGGTTAGTGTTACGGTTCCAAAGTTACAGCCCTAAATAGGTAGGTAGGACGGACGGACGGACGGACGGACAGCGTAGTCTTATGAATAGTGTCTCGTTTTCATCCTTTGGGTACGGAACCCTAAAAACAACAATTCAATTCAATTCAATTCAATTTTAGGTATGTAAGGTAGGCTGGTACCTAATGAAATGATAGTATACAGGGTCCAACTTAATATGCTGACACTTTTTAAGGGGATGATCAGACCATCAAACTGAACAACTTTTACTAAAGGACCAATATCAAAATCGCGAAAAAAAATCTGCTCTTTCATACAAAACTGCAAACCTACTCGAGCAAAATGTATTGGACAGCAGATTTTTGTTCGCGTTTTCCATTTTCGTCCTATAAATTAATTAGATTGAAAGTCGTTCAGTTTGACGGTCTGATCATTCCCTTAAAAAGTGTCAGCATATTAAGAAGGATCCTGTATACACCACTAGTTTTTAATTACAAAACTTTCCCTAACGCTTGTTACATATCAGTAATCTGTATCCTTGAGGAAAATGGATCGAAAAACGAGAATTAGTTTTTTACCTTTCATACAAAAATGCGGATCAGCCTATCTATGGGACCTATCAGCGACTTTCTATGGGAGGTCCAAAAACATTTTCGACCCCTGTTTCATAGGGAAAATTGTTTAGTTTCATTGTCTGAATTCACCCTTAAAGTGGTGTTAGTAATTAAGACTAGTGGTGTATAGTTCTACATACTATAGTGAAAGTTTTTCAGTTTGATGGTGTAGCACCCTCTAAAGTATGTAACCCATTTAAGTTTACACTCTGTATGTAGGCTAACCACCCGTTCGCCCATGTACCTAAACATACCTACTATAGCAGCAGCCTACATATGTATATGTTAGTCATACGAGCAGTTAGGTAATTATTCTATTTTTTTATTCAGTAAGTACCTAATAATGTTGCACTTGTACAATCGAATACAAAATTTGTAAATTTATTTACTTGCATTATTAATTTATTAAATATTACATAGCCCGTTCGACGACAAAAGTCGAAGAACACTGAACTTTATTCTCTTGGAAATAAAGGTGGCAAATGTTAATCAACTTTCGTCGCCAACTTCCAGTATCATTACCATGAATGTCATAAAAGTTCACAAAAATGCCTGCGTTTCCGTTGCGTACATGCCTGTGCCTGTATGACTTTCTCCCTTTCCGTGCAGAGGGAACATATGCACGGATCGGGACGCACGGCCTTGATGGGATGAGTAGGAGAGTCTGCGACAGCGGGTCGGGGTCGGGGTTGGGGGCGAGGGCGTTGGCGGGGACGCAGGCACGCGGGCTTGGGGCGCAGCAGCTCGATCAGCTCGAACAGAGTCAGCAGCAGCATGTATATGAAGGTCAGCCACGCGAAGCAGTGGAGCACAGAGCGCGTGACGCGGGGGTCGGGCCACTGCCGGCGGGCCATGCGCGCAGCATGCGCCGGCCCCAGTACAGCAGCGTGTGCACGCCCACGATGCACGCGTACACCACCAGCACGCGCAGTACGGCCACCAGCGCGCGCCCGCTCACGTTCGCGCTCGCCTCCGCGGGCTGCCGCCCCATGTCCCTCCGCCGAGGGTCGCTCGCGTTCGCACCGCCACCTGCAGGCTTGGCGCTTCGCCTCCAGCCGGCGTACTGTCTGCTGAAGGTATGGGGAGGCTGGCGAGGCTTGCCTGCTTGTTTGTTTGACAGTTTATGTCATCAATGTTCTATGATTCTCTATATCTAAGCTCTATACTAAGAGGAAGGATGGAGGAAGGATCTCTTTAAGACATCTCTATATTTGGCTCTATACAAAGAGATTATACCTAAAGGCATAGAGTGAGCCATACCCTCTGAGGCCATATCTAAGAGGAAGGATCTCCATAGAGTCCGCATAAATTTACGATTGTAGTTGGTCTCTTTTGTCTTATGACGTACCTTTAATATGTAGTAGAAGGAGATGGAACTATAGATATTTGTTTATGCGGCTGTCCACTTTTTTTTGAGCTAGTGTGTGTGAAAAGTGACCGTAAACATAAGGCCATATGTCACTGGGTGCCTTTTGTCCATACTACTTGACACCACACACTCAAACCTAAACGTCAAAAAAAGTGGACACTTTACAATTGATATGGCTCACTCTAGTGACACACACTAGCTCAAGACAAAAGAGACTAACTACAATCGTAAATTTATGCGGACTCTATGGAGATCCTTCCTCTGAGGCTCTATATGAACGTATAGACAATAGTCTATTCCATACAATCTTCTTGTGGTTTTCAATAAGAAGATCGTTCCATCTGGACCGTAGAGGGAGAAGTATTAATAGTGGTCGGAACTTGTTTTGACCTATTCACTCAATAAGAGATGCACATAGCAAAAATTTGCATAAGCATATGCTCACGACCAGATTCCCCGAAGGGGTAGTCAGAGATATTCTGAAACCACAGAACATCCACGTTTCCGAAACCCTGTCCAGTGTGACGGGGAGTGAGCCTTCGCCACTTTAAATGGACAGTGGGTACAATACATGCCTCGGAATTGAAGCATGCAGGTTTCCTCACGATGTTTTCCTTCACCGAAAAGCCAGTGGTGTTACAAATCGTACATAAATTCCGAAAAACTCATTGGTACGAGTCGGCCTGGACGGGGATCGAACAATCGCCTCCTGCACGGCAGGCAAGGTTACTCGCCACTGGACCACCACGGCATTATTTGCTCTAGTTAAAAAAAGCGTAGGTCGATTGGAAGGAAGCGTAGGAAGCGTTACTACGATTATAATCGTAGTGAAGTGACCTACGATACGAGTACCTACACCCTGCCCTCTTTCTTCTTTCATACCTACGACTTTCGAATAGCTATGCAGGGGGTATAAATATTCGTAGGTAGGTACCTGAACTATGACCTACTTAATTTTTCAATATGATAAAGATTAAGTATAGAAGATAATGTTCAGAAACGGATTTTTACGCTATAGAAAATTTATGAAATTTTATTAATATTTGATAAATTTTCGATTTGTTTTTTTGATTGTTTCGTCGACAATTTACGACTGGTGGACACAGATTATTTAATAGTTACATGTGGTATTAGCCTGTTACCCGCCCGCAGTTTGCTTGCGCGGAATACATAGTATGTTAAATGCCCGTCTTCAGCGTTCCGGGACATTGCTGTGATGTAGGATGAAGGCTATCTCATTGCCAAATTTCATCAAGATTGTTTACGAAGGCCTTTTCGAGAATACCTTGGATAAAATATATGTCTAGATTGAGCCTTACGCTTCTACCGTATACAACAAAAGGGGTCAACTTTTTTAGTTTGTAGTTATGCGTGAGGCGTCATAAAAATTATATCTGTGTTCGTGAATAGCTATAGGATTTAGAAGCCAGTCCTGGTTGCAATTTTTTTCGACGCGTTCGTAGCTTCGGCTGTCTTTATTGACATATAACTTATCAAAGGAGAATACCTACCTATGCCAGCAGGCAACAATACTATAGCAAAGAAAATGTAGGTAGGAATTCCAAGCTACAAACCATTGATGATCCGTTTTTTTAAGGGCAGGGTCAGACTATCAAATTGCATAACTTTCTCTAAGGGACGAAAGAAAATCGAAATCAACTATCCTATGTATTTGACTAGAATAGGCAGGATGGCAGTGTTGTATGATTTTATATCGCTCTCTCGTCTTTTGAGAGAGGATGTTCTGTTTAATGGTCTGATCATCCCCTTAAAGAACCATCAGCATATAATAATATGAAGGCCCCTAGTTATATAATATTAGAACGATAGTGTGATGTGATTTCCATGTCAAAGAAACTGTCGGGGGAGAAAATAAAGTTTTACGACGTCTTTTTGGTGATTGTAACGTGCATGGCAGCTGCAGAGGAGGTGACGGGCCCACGGGGTCTAGCCACCGGTGACGGCAGTGGCAGGCAGTGTGCAAAACATTACTAGTATACAGTGCAAGAAATCGAAGCCTAGGGTTGAAGGGCCGCGGCCGGCCGGTGCAGGCGGCGGAGCGGCGCGGGCCGGCACGCGAGCGCCGCGCCGCGCCGTGTCGGCGTGTACCTGCCTGCCGTATGTAGGTCACCCTCACCCGTCGGCCGTCGCCGCCGCGCCGCCAAAACCGACACCATCTCTCATACAGCTTTCAGTTTTTGGCATTTCCTGTGGATGATGAATTGTTCAATAAGCGGACCTAGATAGGTAGGTACAAAGGTAGATGACCATTCTTTACTTTTCATAGGTACTCTTTTCATCAAAATAATTTATGGTGAAGGACAAATACCTACTTAACTCATAGACGGGTAACTACAAAACATATAGCTACCTACCTAGGTACATAACTCTCGACGACTATAATCACAGGGGTCATCAGAAACATTGCTACAACTAACTACCAACTATATTCCTTGAAATGGATTTACAATTGGCACGAAATTATCAAACATCAGTGTTCGGCGTAAAATATACATTTTGTAATTTAATAATAATTTGATCTTCATATCGTGAGGGCAGCAAGCCCTGCGGTATCTGAGTTTTATCAGACCGCCTTACGGCCTCTGAAGTGGTTTTCATGGAACGACTACTACCACCAGAGATAGCAGTCGGGATCAACGGCTTAACGTACCATTTGAAGCACGGAATCATCTATCTTTTCAGACAATCAGGTGATACAGCCTGAAATGTCCTAGCCAACTGTGGAAAAATACATAAAGTGACATATCACTAGGTGTCCCCCGTGGGAATCGAACCCACGACCTCTGCTGTCAAGAGCCCAACGCTCTTAACCATTAGACCACGGAGGTCTGAGGGGAGGTTGACTGGAACTGAATTATAGTAATTTCAATCACTGTAGGTGATTGGAGTTACACAAGTAATTGGATAATTCAATTTCATTCTTTTGTAATTGAACTTACACAATTTTACTTTTTTAGGTGTAACAGTTAGGGTCTTCGCTAAAACTCACGTAGTCATCCGGAGCCGACACCTGTCCGCCAGCTGCCCGCAGCCATCCCGCCGTATTTTTAGCAAACGCCCATATTGACATGCTTTTATGATGGCATTTTCTACAGAGCGCTACAGAAAGATGTGGTCATATTTAAACGAGTGTTTTAAGGTAGTTAACCGAACAACTTTTGCATCACACTTTTCTTATACCACCCACCCACCAACCACTTACCAAATAACAAACGAATAACGCATTCCAAGTCATTCAAATTGACTTTTGGAAATCACAGGGAAATCATACCGTGTCCTTCTTAAATATGCTGACACTTTTTTAAGGGGAAGACCGGACCATCAAACTGAACGACTTTCTCTATAGGACCAACATCGAAATCACGAAAGGAGCAGCTGGGTTTTTTTTTCGCGATTTCTATGTTGGTACCTTAGAGAAAGTTGTTCAGTTAGACGGTCTGATCATGCCCTTATAAAAGTGTCAGCATTCTAAGAAGGACCCTGTATACCTACACTAAATATAGGGTCTTATTTTTTTAGGAGATCATAAAACTGAGCAACATCTCTATCCGGGTCTAAATTATCATTATTATGAAAGACGTACAACCGTGTACAAAAATTTAATTAGGTACCTATCTACCTACCTGATTGCAATTAACAATTACAAATTGTTATTGTTACCTAATTCACTTCTGTACCTACTAGTTGATTTGTAATTATGTAATATATTTTTCCCAACACTGGAAAAATCATTGAAATTCTGTAATATATTTTTCCCAACACTGGAAAAATCATTGAAAACAAACTGAAAAAACACTGAAATATCACCCTTGTAATGCTCCATGTAAGTATCTGAATGTCAGACAGAATCACAGCACAGAACAGAATCAAGACATCATTGTACCTAATGTATAGGTACCTTCCTTATATGCTGACTTTTTTAAGGGGATGATCAGACCATGAAACTGAACAACTTTCTCTATGGGACCACATTGAAATCGCAAAAAAAAAATCTGGTGTGTGTCGCCCCGTCGCGTATTCGATGTTGGTCCCATAGATAAAGTTGTTAAGTTAAATGGTCTGAAAGCATCAGAATATTAAGTTGGACCCCGTATTATGTAGGTACCTATGCAGACACATAAGGTGGGATCATTTCATAGGAATAGAGCATGTGGCAAGCAGCGCCGCGCCGGCGAGCAATCAATAACTATACAAATGGGAAAACTATCGATTATTCTGTCCTGTGTCGCCATCATTACACACAGTCCTCAAACTCTTCGATCGCGGACGTTAAATATTATGACCATACATTCTTCATTAACCTTTTTGGAAAACTATGATTATTGGAGCAGATGCCGAGTGCATTTGAACCGCAACCTGTCATTCTTAGGTACAGTACAGTATAGCATAACAGAGATACAAAGAAATAAATGTGGGGTGTAAACTGAGATTTGCGTTCTTAAACCTACGTAATATTAAACAAATTGGCCTTTCGCAGTCAGGAACTTTGCTGTAACTAGGCACCTTAAAAAGCGTGCAGCTGTAGTAAAAACATTTAGAATGGTTTCAGGTACTAATTGCCAGTGTCATAACAGTTAGCAATACTCTCCTCCATCAGGCTGTTAAAGTTCCATTATCCCTCAGACAAGTATCTAGCAATCAACTAATGAGATAATTCATTCAATCACTTCGCGTTTTATCACGGTACTCCGCCCCTCGTCGCTGGCAACGCGCTAATTACCCTACGTATGTCCATAATGATAGGGAGCGGAGACCCTCTGGCAACACTCGGCTCGCTCGCGGGATCCTTGAGGCTGATCCCGACAATATCTATTAGAGAGAGGTCATCCAATATTTCATCGCTAAAATGACCGGCATAATGTGCAAAATATTTTTACGAGGCGTGCTTAAATCTAACCCAATTGATTTTTCAACAATGGAGTCGTGGCCGCAGTGTACACACTAGCGGTGTGCAAGCGGCGCGGGTCGGGACCTCCTCCCGTTTCTATGTCAGGTTTAAAGTGTTTCGAATTAACATGAATGCTCTCATTCATCTGACTGAAGGGTACGTACATTCAAACAGTTAGTAGGCCTATAGTGCGCAAAGTGTCTATAGTTACATTAAGTTTCCTATGTACTTAAGCTATAATTAAAATGATATTCGTCTTGCCCAGTCAATCTCTCCCACTTGTATCTCTTTAATAAATGTTGCTCTGTTGTTAAGTTTTTGCATAAGGAGGCAGTAACATTTATAAGATGTGGAGAGGTACTGTAGAGCGGTAGCATGTGGCAGGGCGGGCGGCAGGCGGCGGGAGGCGGGCGGCAGCGGTAGGGCGGTAGGGCGGGCGGGTCGGGGCGGGCGAGCACGCGGCAGTGCGCGGCGCGCGGCTGAGATCACACGTCGCGTCGTCCCGGGCCGCGTGCCGCGCGACACGAGCTCCGCACTCATCACTCCGCGCCACCAGCTCGCTCCGTGTCCTGCCCTCACCCACCCGCACTGTGCTGTAAGTGCTCGCCGCCTGCCGCACGCCGCTCGCGCCCGGCCGGTCGCGGACCCACCGAGCCGCTCGCGACCGACCCTCGCGTGTCGCCCGCTCGTTAGGTCTTCCTGATCGAATGGAACCTCGCTCCCCGGGGATGCACATGCCGATACCGCCACCCGACACATTCAATTAACCACGATACATGTAAAGGGTTCTGATATTGATCATTTCTGTCCCAAATGGAAAGTAACGAACGAGAAAATGTACAACAGGCATGTTGTCATTCACACCTCCATAAAAAGACGTCGATACTCGTATCAAAATAATCTTTATTCGTGTCACAAGAATAATTAAGTATTCAACTCAATTCAAAATGTTTTATTCAAAATAATATCACATGGTTAGCTTTCTGACGTCATTTTTGACTCTACCACCGCGTCGGAAGGTGTTCCGTTGTAGAGAAGATGCGGCCAGAATTATATATATTTACGGTATAAGCATATTTTTCTTATGGCAGTACCTAGGTACCTATAAAATGCTAATCATTTTCCTTTTTGAAGGAGTCATTAGTTTAACTTCTTGCTCATTATGGAACACGAGGATTTGCAAATATTTTGTATCTACCTACTCTTTCCATGAGTCAGTTCCTTCGATGATCATAAAGGGAGAGAGGCACTTTAGACAAATGATGTTGTTTGTTTAGAGACGAGTGGAAGCACACGGCGCGACACAGGCTGCAGGCACGTCGTTGCGAGTCGTGAATCATTTTCCCAATCAAAGGAACGGCACAAACACGCACTGTTCTGGCGACCGTTTGATGTATTTACGAGACGCGATCACGACCGATAAGAGAGCCGTTAATAAAAAAACAGTATAAACTTCAAAAGACATAAAAGTGAGAAACGAAAAAGGAGTTCTAGAGGACTAACGGGATCCGGCCACCACCGCCGTGAGGTCACCGTCACTTCAGGTACGTAAATATCGATACAGTGTACCAGAATGAAAAATGAGCACGTAATTTTATGGACAACTGCCGTACACAAAACAGTATCTAAACAAAAACATTTTACGATGTAATAAATAAGGAGCTTTGAACTCGCGCACTTCCAGAAGCAACGGAGAGCTCGCGAGTCGAGAGGAGGAAGCGACGCGCGCGAGCAGGCATGAGCGCCGGCGCAGCGCGCTGAGCCTCGCGGCAGTCGCGCCAAGCTGGAGGCGCTGCGCAGACACTCGCGGCAGATCGCCGCGCGCCGCACCCGCCGAGTGCAGGTGCGTGCCGCCCGCCCGCAGCCCTCCGCCCTCCGCCCGTAGCCCTCCACTCCGCGCCCTCACCGGCTTCTCTGTTTCAGTTCACGGAACGTGCGCAGGATGGCGCGCGCGGCGACGACAACGGTGAGTATGGTCTCCGAGTCGGTCCGACGCGCCGACGCCGACGGCCGCGCACTGTTTACTTACAGTGCGCCGCCGCCGCTAAATATATCCGGGCGTCCGCATTGTAGCGCGGTGAATCGTCGGGGTGTTGTCCCGACTCCCGACTCTGGGCCCTCGCGGCGGCTGCGCTCGGGGGGGCGCGGCCGCCGCTGACGCGGGTGTGTGTGCGCAGAGAGCGGCGGCTCGGAGATGTCCGGCGGCAGCGCGGGCAGCAACGGCGGCAGCGGCGACCGCAGGCCCTCCACCTGCCGCGTCGAGATGGGCGCGCTGCTGGCGCCCGAGCCGCGCCCGCCCGACAACAAAGTCAAGGTACGCGCCGCCTGCCTATTATATTTTGTATATTTTTTATCCTATCAAACTCGCTAGGTTTTGCCGTTTGGTGTCTATGCGTCCTCGAACTCTACAATCTAAACTATTATAAAACTGTAAAAGAAGTGTGTCTGTACGTTGAAGACAATTTTACAAAATGAACATTATGATATGGTTTTTGGATTCCCTGATTGACTGACCTGACAAATCACCAATTTTTTGATTTTTTGTCTGTTTTTTTGTTTGTGATGCTCGACATCACGAAAAAACTAATATGAATGGTCGAAATTATAATGAATTTTGATGAAACTTTTTTGTTTGAAAGCTTATGATTTGACTTAAAATCTGGTTTCTAATTTGTGCGGACGAAGTCGCAGGTAAAAGCTCGTATTCTATAAAATTATGGAAGCTTCGATTTTTTTTTGTACAAATTCAGGCTTTTAGATTAGTTAATTACATTTAGGTTACCTACCTTACCTACTATTCAAAGTAAAAATAAATTGGTAATTAAGAATAGAGAGAGACAAGTGCTTAGGTGAGAAACGTTTTACGATTATTGCCTATCCATTATCCAACTCAATTGTTCAATAAAGATTGCTCTACTTTGCTAGAAGTCGATATTTATGTTGTGAGTTTGAGCAAGACAGTAAAGCTCAAGAATTTGTAGGTCGGCAGTCGGCAGTGATTTACATACACGCGCTCTGAGCGTTAACGTCTGTGCCAGCGGCTATTAAACTGTAGCATGTTCTACGTACGTGCACCACCTGCATCTGCGCCTCCACTCCGCCTCCGCCTCCGCGCCGCGCCGTGTGTTGCCGAGCCACGGAGCGGAAGCGAACCAATGACTTCCACAACCGATAAAGAAGTTTGCAGGAGTAGCCGACCGCGAGCTCGAGACACGTCCGCCCCCCTCTCCCTCTCCCCCGACCCATTTGCATAATAAGCGACGACTCGGCCCGGTGGGCGTCGAGGGCGGCTCTTGACGATACGCGATACACACTGTCTAACACGTCGCGTCGGGCATGCCTCGGCCACGCATGATATTTGTTAAAATTTAGAGTACCTACCTAGTGTAAACAGACTTTATACACCGATCTATACCAATTAGTCTGATTTTATGTGTCTGGTTCTGGTTGAGTCCTCAAAGGGGAATAATTTGAAGTATTCGTAGAATTTCGGGCGACCACCCCTCATTCCCGCCTGTAAACCAGCACGTCTAGTATGATTTCTCGAAACGCGCGCGACGCGCCTTTGCTTCATAGATAACCAAATTTTAACAAAAAAATCAAACCGACTTCAAAACTATAAAAGTAAAAAATAATATTGCAGCCAATGAATTTTCATAATACTATTATGGATGCTAACGTACATAAGTCGCTGTCAAGCCTGTACGATTCGAGACTGAGCTTGCAGAAATTTTTGGCTAGGCTTGACACCGACTCCAGTAAAACAAATTAATAGTCTTATAACGTAAAATTCATCGGCTGCAATGCTGCAATATTAGTTTTTCCTTTTTAGTTTGAAGTCGGTTTTAATAATTTGTTAAAAAAAAAATTCTGTGATGAAAATACATTAGTTCGATTCTGATATCAGTTATACACGCAATGGGCACATCGATACGAACCAAATATTTCAATCGCCGATGATTTGCTGTCAACTTTGGAGGAGTTCTATTCTGTAGCTCCGAAGCGCGTCATCAGATCTTCACCGAATTTAAATGGGACCACCTCGCGCGATACCCTTTTAAAAAAAAAAAGATTTTTTTATTGGTCCACAATTGACAAAGATATCGGTGAACATACATAAAAGAATATATACATACAGCCGAACATAAAACCTCCTCCTTTTTTGAAGTCGGTTAAAAATAACCTGTTCCCGCGCTTTTGAAGAGCGAAAGCCGCTGTTTGAAGTTGTTTGGAATAAAGCCGAGTCGAGCGTAAGAAGAGAAATCATGCTAGACGTGCAGCATCGACACCGGCAACTCGCAACACTGGACTATGAATAAAAAAGGTATCTTGTCGTGGAACCCGTAACGAATGCAATAAACGAAGACAGGAGGAGTAACATGTTATGTTGTCCTGTGTGCACCCGTGACATACCCGGGGTGCGACATTAGTGAAGTGACACACGCCACGACGAGGGTGCGGACAGGCGCGACACGACGTGGACAGCTGCCTGCCGCGGTGCCGCGTCGCCTCACACCCTTCGAACCGACGACGTTCACATCAACAAGTGACCTACTTCAGTTTTTATTGACATCATTTCGCGATAAAAACAGATGATAGTATCGGCGATTATGGAACACGAAAGAAACGAGAAATAATGAAGAGGTCACGATAAAAATAAGTACAAGGAGGAGCGGGAAAACATTCATTGTACTTCATGGAAGTACGCCGCGATCGATACACAAAATAACATCTGTTATACACCGACAAATCTGGCAGCTGTTTCTAGCCGTATAGATGGACGAGTATCCACCACCGAGATACGCATAGCTATACCACGCTATAGTTTACAAACTTATTGTACCTACTTATATGCTCACTGATGTTTTCATCATTATTGTCCGAGTAGGTACGAAGAAAATTTTTAACTGACATCTTTTTCTTCAGAATTTTTCCTCTTATCTATTCACTAATCTATACATATAGTAAAATTGTAAACGCAAGTCTGTTTGAACGCACATCAGGCAAAAATCACTGAACGGATTTGGATTAAATTTGGCACACAGATAGAATATGATCTGGGTTAACACACAGGATATTTTTTAAGGTCTAACGCAGACGGAGTCGCGGGCAACAGCTAGTGTAGTATAACCTTGTTTCGATCTGTTGGCAGTACATCAATGTATCAATTATTCGTGATTTTATTAAAATCTCTGCCGCATGTGCATTGGGGCTTTCCGCTGTATAATATTTGTTAATTAAACGTGTTATAGAGACATAGCATACATGGTATGACGGAGGAAGAAAATGTGGTGCGGCCGCATCAGGAGATGGCGGTGCTGTCTCTGGAGGAGAAGAAGTACCTGCTGGGCGTGGAGCGGGGCGACGTGGCGGGCACGCGGCGCGTGCTGCAGCGCGCGCGCGACACGGGGCACATCAACGTGGACTGCGTGGACCCGCTCGGCCGCAGCGCGCTGCTCATGGCCATCGACAACGAGAACCTCGAGATGGTGGAGCTGCTGCTCGAGTTCGGGGTGGAGACGCGCGACGCGCTGTTGCACGCCATCTCCGAGGAGTTCGTGGAGGCGGTCGAGGCGCTGCTCGACCACGAGGAGCGCAGCCGCAAGCCGGGCGAGCTGCACGTGAGTGCACACTCTCATTTTCATTTCATTTACAACCCTTTGAGCATATGTGGAAAGTCCGCCTGGATGGGTATTTCCATTTACTAATTATGAAATTATGGCACGTAGACCTACCTAAGCAACAACGAACTAACTTCGCTGGCTCAGTGACCCAAAGTGGGTCTTGGCCTCCGAAAAGAAAGAATGCCATTTTCCCCAATCTTGCGCGACCTCTCGCCAGTAGCACGTATCCCCCCGATGAACCCAAAGTTTGGATACGTGCTTGGGAAAAGGTAACCTCGGGTTGGTCGGTGACAGATATAAGATTAGAGGCATTGCCGGCAGAGTTGGGAGGCACTGCCGCCGGAGACGGCGACGTTCACGGCGGACATAACGCCGCTGATCCTGGCGGCGCACCGCGACAGCTACGAGATCATAAAACTGCTGCTGGACCGCGGCGCGGCGCTGCCCGTGCCGCACGACGTGCGCTGCGGCTGCGACGAGTGCGTGCGCTCGCGCCGCGAGGACTCGCTGCGGCACTCCCGCTCCCGCATCAACGCCTACCGCGCCCTCGCCTCGCCCTCGCTCATCGCCCTCTCCTCCAAGGTATGGGTCGACTGCCCACTGCCTATACCTAGCAACTAATCATTACTTACTTTTTGTGTACTACGTGTTGTGTCAGTTTTGGTTAGATGAGCGATACTCGAGAAGACAGGGATGTCGTCCAAATAGGAGTCCACTCTTTGAGCTACGCGAACCTCCTATACGTTCGAATTAAAGATTTAGCATACATTGCTTGCTTTGATCGCTTAATTGGGGAATGTATCGAACCGATGACTAGCTGTGTGCGTTGTGACGGCAGGACCCTATACTGACGGCGTTCGAGCTGTCGTGGGAGCTGCGGCGGCTGTCGGCGCTGGAGCATGAGTTCAAGACGGAGTACCAGGAGCTGCGCGCGCAGTGCCAGGAGTTCGCCACGGCGCTGCTCGACCACACGCGCACCTCCCACGAGCTGCAGGTACCTACCACCTAGCATTGGCTACTTACCTTTTTGTAAGCAAACTGATTATCAGTTGCAATAAACTTTATTCTATTCTACTGAAGACGTTTTGTACATCTGTGTGTCCCTATCCCATCATCAACATCATCATCATAAGCCTGGCTGTGGTACCACTACTTAAACATAGATGCTTTTCCCAAGGAGCTCCACATATCTCTATACTTGGCCTTCCTCATCCAGTCACTACCCGCTACGTTTTTTAGATCAGCGGGCCGCAGGACGACCCACACTACGCCCGCCATGTACGTGGTTTCCACTAGAACTCTGACTCCGTATTGGTTGTCAGTTCTTCGGCAGATATGACCAGCCCGTTGCCACTTTAGCTTACTAATTTTCTGAGCTATGTCAACCACTTTAGTTCGGAGTTCGAGGCGTTGTGGTAGGGCTGAGGAAAATGTGACAGAGTTTTCCGGAAGCAACTCATCCTTCCTATTGTCGAAATTGCTACGTAATTAGTCTTATCATGAAACTAATAGTCTTATAGACTGGATAGAAGTAATGTGCCGCAAAGACCTATTTCGAAGTTGATTCCATACTAAAAGTTGTTCAGTTTGGGGAGTAGAATAATTGTTATTATTAATGTTAAAGTTTCCGTACTAACTAATTAAATATTTTTTCATCCCCCCATCTCGGAAAGAGTATTTTTGCTCTTCGATATCTGAGTGCAAAAGCCGATACACAAAAACCGATTCGGTAGATGAGAAGTTACGTGTTGAACTCGAGTGCAAAGATTTTTCACCTCGCGCTCTTTTGACGCTCAGGATTCTAATTAATCGCTTGCTCGGTCATCAAAATTGAGCACACGGTTAAAAAGCAACTTTGCAATCTTGTATAACAAATAACTATTTCAATATCATTTAACGTTAGAGGAATATTGAAGGAATATTATAATAATGAAAGGCTAGCGGCGTAGCGGTAATCTACTAACCTACACTACACCTGTAAACAGAGCAGACTGACATGATGTAACGTTACAACAGGTGCTACTCAACCACGAGACGGGGTCGCCGCAGGCGCCGCTCATGGAGCCCGGCGCGCCTGAGCGTATGCGCCTCTCGCGCCTCAAACTCGCCATCAAACTACGACAAAAGAAGGTTACCTACCATTCCATACTTTAAATACGGGTTGTTCTGCAACAAAAATAGGACTTTTTTTAAAGGAAGTAGTACTAAATAGTATCACATTTTGTAAAGTAAATTAAATGGGCCTACTTTTATGACATGAAATGAAAATTTCTTAAAATTCAAAATATCTCGAAAACTTTTTATTTACGACCATAAATATGGGGGTTCACATTGTTGCATCTTGGCTGCCCTTAAACGTTCTGAACAGAATACGTCGAATTACAAGTAACCCTGTATAATGAAATCGATAGCTTTGTAGTTGTAACAGTTTGCAGTTGTGTTTGTCGGTGTGCAGTTCGTGGCGCACCCAAACGTGCAGCAGCTGCTGGCGTCGATCTGGTACGAGAGCGTGCCGGGGTTCCGGCGCAAGAACATGCTGCTGCAGGCGGCGGAGATGGTGCGCATCGGCGCCATGTTCCCGCTCTACGCGCTCGCGTACCTCGCCGCGCCGCACTCCGCGCCCGGCCGCACGTTGCGCAAGCCCTTCATCAAGTTCCTCTGCCACTCCGCCAGCTACTTCATGTTCCTATGTCAGTCTAAGTAAACTACACTCTAAAGTGTGTTGTGTAAGTCTCGTGAGTGAAGTACCTAAATAAAAAATGTTGCAGTTCTGCTGATCCTGGCGTCGCAGCGCATAGAGACGGCGGCGGGCGGGCTGCTGTGGGGCTCGCCCAGCGCCAAGCCGCTGTCCCGCCGCGGCGCCCCGCCCTCCCTGGTCGAGTGGCTCATACTCGCCTGGGTTAGCGGTACGTACCTACCTATCTTACCTACCCACATGTCATATCATAGAGACGGCGGAACCGTAAAAATAGAAATAAATAATGTTTTATCACCTAATCCGTATCTCTTTATTTACCCACTCTGAAATCAGAAAGATATATATTTCTTCTAAAAAAAGTAGGCAACCCATTTCGCTAGCAGCTGTAGCTGGCTGTCTAAACTCTATCTGTTGTGAAAGGTAGTGAGCCTGCGTCGCCACTTTAAATGGACAGCATGCATAACAGACACCATGATATTACTATTTTTTCGACTAATTTCCTCACGATGTTTTCCTTCACCGAAAAACTGATAAGTTATTTTTCTAAAATTTAATCTTTGTCGTCACGATAAGGTCGATTTTAGGGTTGATTCTACGACATAAAAGGTAATATTTAGAAATTTATTAAGTGTGTTAATGTTCGCACTGTGAACCAGGGTTGATCTGGAGCGAGGTGAAGCAGCTGTGGGACATGGGGCTGCGCGAGTACGTGCACGACATGTGGAACGTAATAGACTTCGTCACCAACTCGCTCTACGTCGCTACCGTCGCGCTCCGCATCGTGTCACACTTCCAGGTGACTGTGACACCTGCCTCTATACTTACTTACACTTGTATATAATAGTCGGTATAACTTGATAAATTAAAGTATTTCAAGGTGAATCTTCAGGACGTTTGAACGCCATAATTATTCTAGTCGAATCTTTTTATTTTGTTTTTGTTACACTAGCGAGTAGCGCTTTATAAAATTGTATGCCTTTTCTAAACGCGTGATAGTATAGCATAGCATAGCATATGCTCACGATTATATTCCCGACAGGATAGTCAGAGATATTCGGAAACCTCAGAACATCCAAGTTTTACTAGTAGTTCCGAAACTCTATCCAGTAGTGTGACGGGGAGTGGTAATATTAAATATTTATTTATCTCGTTGATGTTTTTTGTACGGTCGTTACGTGTTGTCATACAAAAGACATAAACGGGTGATGCTAGGCCTATTTTATTTAAGTTATTATTCAAGTCAGTAGGATCCATCTGCAGATCATGAAAGTGAAATGGTACCTAATAGACTCCTCTCATAATAACTATGAAATAATAGTATCCATTCAATGATAAGATGGTCTCTGCTGTTACCTATGACATAATCACCCACCGGCACGCAGGTGCGCCGCGAGATGTCGCTGGGCCTGGAGTGGAACCAGCCGCGCGAGAAATGGGATGCGTGGGACCCGATGCTGCTCTCCGAGGGCCTCTTCTCCGCCGCCAACATCTTCAGCAGCCTCAAGCTCGTCTACATCTTCAGCGTGAACCCCCATCTGGGCCCGCTCCAGGTCTCCCTCAGCCGCATGGTGCTCGATATACTCAAGTTCTTCGTTCTGGATATACTTGTCATCTTCGCTTTCTCTTGTGGTAAGTGCATTCGATAGTGTAGCGGAGCTAAGAGAGAGCTGACTAAGAGCTAACAATGCCGAACAAATCGTTCGAGTCGATGTAAACAAGTAGATCTAGGTCAGCGTATGCGACCTAGCACGTCACAGAGATGACGGCCAATCAGAAAACGGATCTGACCAACGCATCATAGTGCGTTTTAAGTAACAAGCCAATAAGATGGCGAAGACAACACATTACGAATAACAACCAATCATATGGCGAGTCCTAAATCGCACTATCAAAGTTATCAAGAAAATTTGCATAAGTATACAGGGTGAAATTGATATCATTAGCATCCTTATAAACTAAGAGTCTACCCATCAAACTGAACGAAACCGATCGGAGCAAAAAAAAATCAGCTTCTCCATACTAAACTGTAGTGCCTACTCGACTCAAATGTATGCAACAGCAGATTTTTTTGCTCCGATTGGTTTGCTCCCATACTAAAAGTGTTCGGTTTGATGGGTAGACTTTTAGTTTAAAAGGATGCTAATGATATCAATTTCACTCTGTATACGAACAACCGACTTAGAACAGTCGGACTGCGGTCCCGGGCATTTCAACTAGCCCGTGGAAAATCTTCTCTCATCCTCCAAAATAGCTTCGATCGATGCTATTAATAGCAGTTACAGACGTGATTCGTATTGTTCTTTGATGTAATGTATCGTCATGGTGGCAGGTCTGAACCAGCTGCTGTGGTACTACGCGGACATGGAGAAGAAGCGTTGCACGACGGGCACGTCCATCACCCCGGCCAACGGCACGCTGCCCGACCCCGACGCCTGCATCGTGTGGCGGCGCTTCGCTAAGTACGACCCTCGTTTGACAATGCATGCATGCATCACCACTATATTCCTAAACGTCCACGTTTCACTAGTACCGAAACTCTGTCCTGTCTTTCTCTTCCTCTAATCTGTTCAAAATTATACTCGCTACATAAATACATTTATTTAGGGTGCTTTATATGCTGATCTTTTTTTATGGAATGATCAGACCGTCAAATTGAACAACTTTCTCTATGGCAATAACATCTTAATCGCGAAAAAAAAATCTGCTGTCGCATACATTTGGATCGAGTAGGTTTGCAGTTTTGTTTGGAACAGCAGTTGTTCAGTTTTACGGTCTGATCATCCCCTTAAAAAAGTGTCAGCATATTAAGAAGAACCCTGTATATGCTCACGCCATTGTCCCATGGGGTTAGGCAGAGACTATGGACCGCCGCACGCTACGATTCAAATACAACCTTTAGCCTCATTCACATTCATGCATTTCCGTCGATTGAGGTCCTTTTCACAAAAGATTATCAATTTGATCATGTAAACCACGACCAAATACTTAGTTATTACGTACGACCAACCGACCTATCTAATCGTAACATAAAGCTTGGCAAGTTGGACTAATCAAGTTACCAATAACTTGCAGTTTATTCGAGACGATGCAGACATTGTTCTGGGCGGCGTTCGGACTGGTGGACCTGGACTCGTTCGAGCTGGACGGCATCAAGATATTCACGCGCTTCTGGGGCATGCTCATGTTCGGCACGTACGCCGTCATCAACGTCATCGTGCTCCTCAACCTGCTCATCGCCATGATGAACCACTCCTACCAGCTCATATCCGTGAGTTGTTATAATCTATCTAGACTTTAGAGTTTAGCTAGAGGTTTGCTGCCGACTGTAGGTGACCCAGTTAGCTCGCTGATGTCGGCGAACAATTGACGATACTTCAAGGTCAATTTTTAGGGTCGTAGGGACTGATATAAACGTCATTAGGATTAAAATTTGTTACCTGGGAAATACCAAACAGATATTTTATTTCGTTTTTAGTGCACTCCCGTGCTTTCGTATAGCAATACGAGAATCAGGTTGTTCTCGGATAGGTATTGAGTGGCTGACATTAGAGGCATGTTTTATTCCCATTTGGATACGATTCAATTTCATCCTCCTAGTAGCAGAGACTGAGAGTAGTAAAAAGGACAGTCAACTCATGGTGGCTCGACTCAGACATCAAGTTGAACACTCAGCAGTCACGACATTTTATCAACGTCGTGTTGTGCAGGAGCGCGCGGACGTGGAGTGGAAGTTCGCGCGCAGCAAGCTGTGGATCAGCTACTTCGAGGAGGGGGGCACCGCGCCGCCGCCCTTCAACGTGCTGCCCTCCCCCAAGTCGCTGCTCTACACCTGGCACTGGCTGCAGCGCCGGCTCTGCGGCCACGCGCGCGCCAAGCGCGAGCACATGCGCACCATACGGGTACCTACACTAGCTCTAGTTGCCTTGTTTTATGTACTTTCAGTGAGTTTTAATTAATAATGTATTCAAAACAATGTTTTATGTTTCCAGAGAAAAGCCAAGCAGGCTAATGAACGAGACTTCCGCTATCAGGTCTGTTATATTTTACGGGTTATTTGTACCTGCTTTTCGTTAAGAGTGCGTGAATTAAATCGATAAAAATATTGTGTATCGTGCGTCGGCAGGCTATAATGCGGAACCTGGTGCGACGGTACGTGACAGTGCAGCAGCGGCGCGCGGAGTGCGGCGGCGTCACCGAGGACGACGTCAACGAGATCAAGCAGGACGTCAGCGCCTTCCGCTGCGAGCTCGTCGAGATCCTGCGCAACTCCGGCATGAACACCTCCACCGCCAACGCGGGTGCGCCCGGTAACTGCCGCGACCCCGACGCGCCGGCGCCGGCGCCGTCCGGCCGGGCCCCACCGCGCCGCACCGGTACTAAAGCTCGCTCTCCGCGCAGGTGGCGGCGGCGGCAAGAAGAATCGGCAGAAGGAGCGGCGGCTGATGAAGGGCTTCAACATAGCGCCGGGCGGCGCGCTCGCGCCCGTCGACGAGTTCCTCGCCTCGCTGCACCACGAGCACGGCGGCGCGCACGGCGCCCACCACGCCTCGCTCTCCGCGCTGCTGGGCGGCCGCCTGCGCGCCTCCCAGTCCAGCCTCTCCGACGCGCCCGCGCCCGCCGCCCCGCGCCGCCCCAAGCCGCCGCACAAGCGCCGCTGGGGCACCATCATCGAGGCGGCGCGCGCCGCCCGCGTCTCCCGCCTCATCGGCCGCTCCCGCTCCGAGGACTCGGTGTGCGACCACGCGCGCGCCTCGCCCAGGTACGTGCGTCGCCCCGCTAACGCGTCCGCGCACCCCCCCGTCCCCGACCCCGCCCCCGCCCCGCGCGCTCACCGTGCCCCGTCCCGCAGCGCCAGCGACCGCTCCGAGTCCGCGAGCGACGAGCGCCGCAGCCCCGAGCGCGGCCCGCTGCACCCCCTCACCGCACTCGCCGCGCTGAAGCGCAAGCGCAAGAAGTTCTCCGACTCGCGGCGCTCGGACTCGCGGCGCTCCGCCGACGCGCCGGCCGAGGCGCTGCAGCGCGCGAGCTCGGTGCCGGCGCGGCCGACGCCGGCGCCGGCGCCGCCTCCTCGTGCGCCGCGCACAGCCTCGTCGGAGGCGGCCGACGGGGGCGCCAACCGCGGCGGCAGTCGCGAGCCGCTGCTGGCCAGCCTCGACGACGACGCGCACAAGGTGAGCCCGACGGCCGGCGCGCCGCGCGTGGGGAGCGCGAGCGCG
>OZ004667.1:155515-245293 GCA_963924505.1 Agonopterix alstromeriana
GTAACTATGTACCTGCGTGTCGTGACTAGGGTTGCCACCTTTTTTGGAAATATTGTTTTTATTCAATATTAACATCATAATAATCCTACCCTACTCCTGCCTTTATCTCATTTGGAGTCGGCGCAATAATTATTATAGGTATGTCGTACAACTATCCAGCCTTATGCCTTTTTCATTTGTCACCTTTCTTCATTATTATAATCTTATGTTTTCAAAGCAGTTGTTGCAAGAATATACCAAGCTAACTCAAATACCTATCTACGTATTTACATTCGATTTTACATTAACTAGTGTTCGTTTAAAGTTATTTTATAATAATTTGCTGAACAGTTCAAAGAGCTATAAAAAGCTTTTTGCAGTATCTAGGTATGTTTTGTTAAATTTAAAAGTTAATTGGAGTCTCATTTACTACGAAATTAGCCCAATAGAGTTCATTGATCCTTATAAGAAACAGGATCGATTGGCATCAAAAGCTGTTTTTGTGTAAATTACAAATTTACTTTCTAACTGTAGGTACATTTCTTAAGAACATTGTCCTGTAGCTAAACGTTTAAGGTACGGCTGCCCTTACTGCCCAGGTGCAAAAATCCACCCTGATTTTTTCACCCTTTAAATAAACCAAAATAACAATATAGTACGGGTGGCAACCCTATTCGGGCCACGTATCGCAGCGGAGTGGCGCGGGAGTGCGCCGCGCCGCGCCGCATCGCGCCGGCAGGTACCGCAGACGTAATGATGTGTTCCAGAATGTTTTCCATTACTAAGTTACTGACAGACGCACACGAAATAACTAAGTATACCTATTTACATTTGTAAGTTCGAACAATATGAGACAGGGTTTTTAAGTGAAACATGTTATACCTACTTACCCCGATGACCCGCAGAAGTTTCCCTGATTTATATTTATAAATATATAAGACACTATTAGCTATAACGTTAGGTAGGATGTAGAGATAGGTAAGGAATACAACTGACGCGATATCACACACCAACGCGGCTAGTTACTCAACAAATAAGTATGTTTTAAATATAACGTCGTTGGTTTTAACTGTCAGGAATCAGACACACATACAATGTGTTAATGAATAAGCGCAAAACCTCATACACCCCAACTGATTTACAACAAAATAATTAGATTGAAACAATAATTTTATTATTTTGATAGTTGAGGCAAAAATGATTTGTTATCATTTCAACAATGAATGAAAGCGCTAACGCGCTCATGGATACATTTTAAGACTCTTGTTTTGGTAGTAAGTAGGCTAAGAGTGCCCGAGCGGTGGTTTGAGATCGAGTTCTGTAAATTTTAAATAAATTATTTAATATTTTGAAAAAAAATTCCTATGTTGAAACAATGATAATTCGATTCTACTCTCGATTCTAAACAAACTACTTTCTAGTTTTGCGTTAATTCATTAACACGTTGTATAACCGAGAACAGAGAAAATACCGAGCCATAGTACCTAGTTGATACATATAGATTGAGATTTAACTTGAAGTAGGAGGGGCCTATAAGAATTCTTATGAAAATCTTAGCCTTTGTAACTCTAACACTTCGGGCATGGGCCCACGACGCATTCCCACCGCTGTAACTCCTAAATATAACACTTACCAAATCAAGATGAAATTTTAAAAGTAATGAAAATATACTATTGAACAGGAGTGCGATTTTTGAAAGTCACACGTTCAAATGCAATTCGTTCGTAGAAAATGTCAAAATTACTATGGAAATTATTCGTCATTCGACCACGATTTCGAACGTGTGACTTCCAAAAATCGCACTCCAGGCATGTCAAACTCAAAGCAACTGATGGGCCAAATGCATAACGATATTAGAATCGGGCCGCAAAGAACTTCTAAACGTAGAAACAAGACGGTACTTACCGTATTACAAGGGCGAACATATCAGGACCCTTGTAAAAACGCTACATACCATAAACAAAAGTGAGCGAGCGAAGCGTGCTTGACATCTTTCACATTATGACTCAATGCAGTGGTGGTACCTACATAATATGAGGACCTAGGTCAAGTCTGCACGCTGCTTGCGGGCCGCATCGGGAACCTATTCTTAAAATCGGATAGGGCCGCAAGAAATCGCACTGCGGGCCGCAAGTTTGACATGCCTAATATAGAAGAAATAAATAATTATCTAAGTATACTATTTTCTGTATACTTTGTTTTGAAGATGTACAAACCAAAAAAGAACAACGTGGAAAAATAGCGATCTTTAAGTACTATTTGTACCTTTAGAAATTTCTCTGTTCTTTATCATATACTATGTAATAATTATGAAACTGACCGTAATGGGCATACTATAATATACAAGGCTTGCTACTCCTACTTACTGCTGTTCCTGACAGCTCTTGAGGCTGACAACGTGGAGTTGATACAACGTGTTAATGAATAAGCGCAAAACTTCATACACCCCAACTGATTAATAACAAAATAATTCGATTGAACCAATCATTTTGATTTTGATAATTAAAATTTAAAGTTATTCGCATTATTATTATTAAGTTTTGAGGCAAAAATGATTTATCATTTCAGCAATGAGTGAAAGTGCTAACGTGCTCATTACATTTTAAGAATCTTGTTTTGGTAGTAAGTAGGGTGAGAGTGCCCGAGCGGTGGGTTGAGACCGAGTTCAGTAAATTTTTAATTTTACAACCAAATTATTTAATATTTTGAAAAAAATTACCTATGTTGAAACCATGATAATTCGATTCTGCTCTCAATTCTAAACAAACTACTTTCTAGTATTGCGTTAATTCATTAACACGTTGTATGTATGTCCCGGTCACATTATCACTGAAATGCTATGCGCCTTTCGCTCACCCCTTCGCGTCAGTACGGACTTAATAATCGCGTCAGTACGCTTAGCATCATCGTATCCGATACGCGTTTCCATAATTTGGTAAACACGTTTTCACACCAACAGCGCCGCTGCTCAGATAATGTGACGGGGTTGTACCTACTGAAGCACCATCTGTTACAGCGTTCCATTTCGTAACAGCAATGTTTAAACTAATGTTACTTAATCTACAATTTTAAGTATATCGCTATTTGTAATATGTATGCAGTGGTCAGCACCGTTACCACGACCAAGGGTTAGTGTACTACCAGTCAACAAGTATTGTTACCGCTAAAAGATCAGACGCGGATTCAGCCCCAAAAAAGGTTGTGGTCACCCGAAAATCGGCCAAGTGCGAGTCGGACCACGGACTCGCTCACAAATATCACGATTGATACATTGAATTCCTACAAAGGAGACGTTTACAACCTTATACAGTGTATAGGTCCACGCGGGCAAGGCCGCAAACAATAGTTTAATAAACCTGTAAAATTTTGATTTGTTTGCTTATGAAAATTATAAAAGTAAATGTTTGTTTGCACATCACAGCATCACATTTAGTCTCTAAACTACTGAACCGATTTCGGTGAAACTTTTACAACTTGAAAGCCTATCTACCTCAATTAGGGTTATGGGCATGCCCACCGTGACCACAACGGTGGATCCGCGCCTGTACACGATTCACTTTTAATTTCAAATACCTACTTAATAAGATTAATATGGCACATCATTAAAGTATTTGACAACTTTCTATTAAAATGAAATAAACGCTTGTCCCAGGTAACAAATCTTAATATTAATAACGTTTTATAATGACAGGACTGACCCTGCATTGACCCTTGACTGACGTTGTATGTAGCTGACATCAGCTTGCTAGAGTTATGTTTTCTATTTTCATGGAAAATATTTTCTGCAATGTCCGATTTCAGATGGAGCTTCGTAGCGGTGCTGACCTGACGCATAACTATTTGTAACAATTTTTGTCATTAAAGAAACAATGTTAACGGATTTGATGTAATGATAAGGCCGCTGTGTGATGTCGGCAATCATATCGTCCCTCTTTATGCGCGCCGTGGTCGCGTGGCGACGAGCAATGCCGCGCCAGACTTTGATCCTTACCGCAAGGGAATAGCAACTAAAACTGTGAGGCTGAATACAGACAAGTTACATTTTGACTTGCGATAAGTATGCCTATCACAATTCCATCGCCACCGTGTAGGTACTATCAGATACGTACACACGACGACACATCAAGCTATACAAAACCAATATAAGCTGGCCGCGCGTCGTTATACGTTACGTGACCTACGCGTGGCCAGCTTATTTTGGTTTAGTATAGCTTGATGTGTCGCCGTGTGTACATAACATCGACCTACATATAGGGTCCTTCTTAATATGCTGACACTTTTTTAAGGGGATGATCGGACCATCAAACTGAACAACTTTCTATGGCACCAACATCGAAATCTCGAAAAAAAAACTGCTGTTCCATACAAAACTGCAAGTCTACTCTAGCCAAATGTATGGGACAGGAGATATTTTTTTCGCGATTTCGATGTTGGTCCCATATAGAAAGTTGTTCAGTTTGACGGTCTGATCATCCTTATAAAAAGTGTCAGCATATTAAGAAGTGACATTCTTATGGCATAAAATAAATAATAGTACCTACTATAAAGTCAAGGCTGAAAGTCACCCAAAGGGCAATGGAGAGGGCTATGCTCGGAGTTTCCCTGCGAGATCGAATCAGAAATGAAGAGATCCGCAGAAGAACTAGAGTAGCTGACATAGTCCAAAGAATTGCTAAACAAAAGTGGCAGTGGGCGGGGCACATTGCTCGCAGAATCGATGGTCGATGGTACCGAAAAGATCTCGAGTGGCGACCGCGTTCCGGAAAGCGCTGCGTGGGTAGGCCCCCCCACAAGGTGGACCGACGACCTGGTGAAGGCGGCGGGAACGCGCTGGATGAGGGCATCGCAGGACCGGTCGTTAGGGCAATCCTTGGGGGAGGCCTATGTCCAGCAGTGGTCGTCCATGGTGATGATGATGAGGCTCTGGGTCAGGTAGAAAATCTTCGACTCAATGAGAATCGACCGATATCCTTAAAATCGACCTTAGAATAGTCTTAGAATGTCTTAATTTTTACATCGCCGACGTTAGTTTGCTGCTTGGAAGGCTGAAGGCCGAGCTCCGTATGTCAGTCCTTCCTACTAACAATTTTGCCGTACCTTCGCCGTACCGTACGGACAAACTTATTAACTTGCACGTTTGAAGCAGAGAGTACATGCTACGTGTCCGGCATTGCTCGTGGTGACGTCACACGGTGCGTGTATATTCTAGTAATAACCAGAGGCCTTCACTCGTGTAGTTGTGTCCTCCGCCGGCGGCCGAATGGACCGGACCGGACCGGAACGGGCCGGGCCGGGTCGGGCCGCACGCGCGTAGGACACATCCATTATATTTTGTAAAGAGTTGTTATTTATTTATACATTATATTTGTATATAACGGTGCGAAGTTTAATAAAATAAGCACTACTTACATTATTGTCGTTTTATTTGTACTGAACCTAGAAAGAGTAAAACTTGAAACACTGAAATCGTGTCTTCGCATGCACTAATCTAGCATCATTGCATCTACCCTACATATGTCAACTAGACCGAGACAAAACATTAAAACTAAATGCGCTTGGATGTCACTGATTTTAACAATAAGTGAATGCGCGTACGAGCAACTTTGTCTCCGCAACTAATTTGTCTCTCATAGGGTTTGTATTTGATGTGAGAGACAAATTAGTTACGGAGACAAAAGTTGCTTGTGCGCGCGGTGTCTAAATTTTGATTTTGATCGTACAATGCGTGAGGTGCTTTGCTTTTATGTACGGTCAGCTTAAAAAATGGTTTGCCACCCTAAGATGGAATGTCGTGCAGATTAAAGGACAACGTTAGTTTCGCCTGCAGATCGATCTGAAATCTTTTATAGGTAGTATGAACCATGTTAAAATTTGCACACTAGTAAAGCTTTTTAGGCCGATCGCGGGGGCGTGTCCTCATAATTAGCCTAGGGCGTTCAGAACTCTTGATCAGTCGCTGGCTGCAGAGGGACCTAAGCTTCTACCAATCAAAGGCAGTACCTACATTACCCGGCGGTAAATATTGCACATCGGCGACGACAGACGAGAGCGACAAAACATAACATAATGTACTGAGTGACAGAGACGTCGCTCTACGAAGCCGAAACTAACCGATGTGCAATATTAACGGCCGGGTACTGTAAGTAGTTTTCGATGTTGAAATCAGACATACCTAATGTAAGTGCAATGTGCACTAAGATGTTTTTATATGTAGATGCGTTGCCCGCGCGCGCTCTGAAATGTCAATAAAAAAAAACAAGGTAATTGCCCGGCTTTCACATTGTCCCGCGCCGTCTAGTGTACGGGCTACACGTCACTATACGGGGTCCTTCTTAATATACTGACACTTTTTAGGGGATGATCAGACCATCAAACTGAACATCTTTCTCTATGGGACCAACATCGAAATCGCGAAAAGAACAGCTGTCACATTTGGCTCAAGTAGGTTTGCAGTTTTGTATGGGACATCAGATTTTTATTTCGCGATTTTTATGTTGGTGTCATAGAGAAAGTTGTTCAGTTTGCCGGTCTGATCATCCCCTTAAAAAGTGTCTGCAGATTAAGTAGGACCCTGTATATCGCGCCGTTTTAAAGTGCAATTATGTTGGCGTATAACACGTCTAACATCATTGAATATGCATGAATTATACAATGAGTGGCGTGGCGTGTGGCGGTCCGTGGTCTCTGCCTACCCCCATGGGACAATTGCGTGAGCTTATGTATGTATACAATGAGTATCACATCTGCATCATCAAAATGTTTACTTCATTGTCAAAATTATTATCACGTTTCAGTTCGCGTTAAGCTAGCTAGAGAGCCGCATTCATATTATAATCAAGTTAAATAATCAGTAATTGTGATTTTCCTGGGTTTGTGAGATAGTGTTTGCAAATACTATCTCACAAACCCAGAGAGGACGTAAGGAATCACAATATTAATTTTATTGTAAGGGTAAATCTTTATATCATGTTACTTAAATTTTGCTGAAATAAACATTACTGTTTTGACTAGGATATGCTACGAATAAGAAATGGATAAGTATATGATTTAAATACGGAAAAGGTTAAGTAGGTAAGTAAATAATACTAAAGAATGTTGTCAATTGTAATTTATTAAATATTAATTTACATTGAGCTATATAAAAGTAAGGGATCAAATGATAATTAATGATGCAGAATGCTACACAGACACCGTCGAGCGACGAGTCGACTATAATGTTAACAGTTTGTACGCAGGCGCAGCCGCGAACATCACACTACCATCAACAAGTTATTATCGGTATAATTATGATATCGTGGGAGAATTTTCATTCATAAGTTAGGATTGTTATTTTTGGCTAATTGTGCTGCTACCCAAAGAAATGGACAAATGGTCAATAAAGTATGAAAAAGGAAAAATCATGAAGTCATTAAAAATAAAAAATCATCATCATCCATTTCTTGCATTTTAATGAAGATTCTCGCGCGGTAAAATTTCAATAAATATACTCATGGTAACAATGTTTAGTTATTACAATCTATAAATAATTTATCACATATTTAAAGCTTCCGTGCCTCCAGGGTGGTCAGCGCGACTGAGGAAGGCGATCTGTTGGTTCTATCTGTGTTGTAATCGTTGATGAACTACGATTGTCTTTGAAACGACACGGTAAAAGTAGGATAAAGAATGATTCAAGTTACACCGAGCCATCGGCTGCAGCACGGTCGACAACATATTGTTTACATGTATCATGATAATGAGTTAACTTCAGCAAGGGAGTTATTTAGAGCGGTGGAGGTCAATTGATCAGTTTTATTAGGCAAGCGAAAAATTGCACGACTTCATCAAGTCGATTTTCATGGGTATTGTCAAGGTGACAGACTAGCAAATATTGAAACGGTGAACTCAGACCATTCAACTGAACAACTTTTACTATGGAGCCTACCTCAGAAATCGCGAAAAGAAATCAGCTGTCCCATACATTTGTGTCGGATAGGTACAGCAGTTTTGTATGAGACAGCAGATTTTTGTTGATTGTTGAGGTAGGCTCCATAGTGAAAGTTGTTCAGTTTGATGGTCTGAGTTCACCTTTTCAGTATTACCTAGGCTGTCACTTACACCCTGTATTCAAACAGGCCAGGTTTTGGCATATTACTGATTGCTAAACTGTTCCTACTAGCATTTCTTTTAAGAAGTTCAATTTTGTCTCATTTCTGTGATCGGGGGGAAGGGGGCATCGTGGCCGATACGCGTCTAGACAATTAGGTACAAACGGTTTCACACTGAAACAGAGCGCTGATATAACGTATCGACGCGATGTCAGGTGTACAGATAATGTGACCGGGGTTGTATAGGTATTTACCTGCTTAGCTCGCGCGTTATTAGATTACTACGGCTGAGGCTCGTCTCGGTGTAGCGTGAATCTAGCTAACGCAAGCAGCGCGGGTAGTGCGGGGCGGGGGATAGTCACGCGACGAGTGACAGCAGTAAAGCAGGCACTTCATTCTCGCCGAGAACAGACGAGAAAGATCGAGAACGAGAGTGTGGATGCCCTTCATTGATAGAGAGCGTAGGGCGTTGTCGGTGAGAGCAAACATGATTGCACGCAGGTTCGCGCGTTGCTCTAGGGGTGTGAAAATCACGCTGTTTAGAGCATATTGCACATCGTTTTACACGGGCAGCTTGTGGGCAAATTACACTCAAAAATAGTATAACGCTCTGCGCGTACAATATAACAGCGCGTACAGGGTGTTGTTGCGGCTGCCCCGCGCCCCGCGCCTGCAGTGCATCAAGCATGTTCGCGGAGGCGCGCATCGACTGCTTTTATGCGACAATGCGTAAACGGTGTGCGTCCTTGGTATATAGGGTACGGGCCAGCGGCCATGGCATCCTGTCCATGATCGCTGACAGGTTGGACTGTCGCTACGTGACCCACTGTTGCAGGCTTTACATGGTGCACAGTTCAAAGTAATTGTAAATAATTTATTTTTTGAATGAATGCATTTTATTTTATTCCATTTGCTTTTAATTCATTTTTAATTTAATGTTACTAACATAGTTGATTAAGACCTACTAACACAAATGGATTTATTATGGTCTGAAATAAATGATTTATTATTATTATTATTCTCGTGACGTCGTGAGGCCTAGTAATTTTCCTTGAAAGTTCTCGCCGAGAAGTTCTCGGGAGAGTGAAGTGCCTGCTTTAGCCCCAGTAGCGCGGGGCAGGTAACAGTCGGTGGGGGCGGGTCTCGTCACGCGGCGGCGAGGTCGAGCGGGGTGTACTCCGTGGCGGCGGACGGGCGCACGGCGAGCGTCACCCGGCCGGCGCGCTCGGCGAGCAGCACGGAGCAGCCGCGCCCCAGCGCGCCGCGCTCCGCCGCGAGCGCGATCTGGTTCACGACGCGCCGCTCCACCTCGTGCTTTATGCTGCGCGCTCCGTAGTGCACGTCGTACCTGCGCACGGGAGACGACGCTTGCCTTATTTTATTAAACTTCGTAACCAGTCTTAACTATTATAAAACTAACAAAAGTGCGTCTGTACATTGACGATATTTGTATGAAAAAGATTACGATATGGTTTTTAGGTATCCCGAACTCCAAATCAACCTTTTTTAGAATTTATGTTTGTCTGTTTATTGGTATGTTTGTAACAGTATCACGCAAAAACTACTGAACGATGAAACTTTTTATTTGATAGCTGATCTGACTTAAAATCTGGTATATAATTTGTGCGGACGAAGTCACGGGTAAACTCTAGTAAGTACTAAAATTAAGTATTTGAATGTATGGAACATGGAATACTAGACTCTGGATTCGAGTTCCGATTCGAATCTTTTTTTAACGGCTACTAAAGAATTCGAATACAAGAAAGGTGGACCCGACACATCACTAAAAAGAAGCATATAAAACAGACCCGTCAGCGAGCGCGCCGAGCACGCCGCCCTCCCAGCGCAGCTCGACAGCGTGCCGCGCCTGCGCCTTCTCCGCCCACCGCTTCAGCTCCAGGTTCACGAGCGTCAGCAGCTCCTGCCGCGAGAACGGCAGGAAGTACACGATCTCGTTGATGCGGCCCAGGAACTCGTCCCGTCCGAAGTGACGCTTCAGGATCGGCCGCACCACGCCGTCCTTGAAGTTGCGAGACACCTCCAGCGACTCCTCGGACGACACCGCTGAGGCGGTCGTCTCTGCAAACGTTAATTTACCATCATCGGCCTGTATACGTCCCACTGCAGGGCACCGGCCTACCATCAGGGAGGTGTATGGGTACTAGACGACCAGCAGTGGACGTCTATCAACTAATAAAATGATGATGATAATGACATACACATCTGAATTTTTTTCTTTCGCGTATACAGGTTTCCTCACGTTGTTTTCCTTCTCCGTTTAAGAGCAGTCGGTACTGTACACATACCGGTGCCGGCCTGCGGGGGCTGTAGGGAGGCGGAGGCGCGCTTGGCGTGCGCCTCCGCCTCGCGGCGCAGCTGCAGCCCGTACTGCGCGATCTCGTCCGCCGCCAGATTCGACGTCATCACGAAGATCGCGTTCTTGCATTCTATCAGCTTCCCTTTACCGTCCGTCAGCCGACCCTGCGGAGGATCACAAATAACATCATTTGTACATTTGCTTTACTATGGGGCGCTCGTTAGCGTATTTGAATTTCGGTATCGGAAACGATCATCGAAGTTAAGCAACGTCTCAGTTCGGTCAGTCTTTGGATGAGTGACCGCTTTAGAGGTATTTTTTTATGACATCTCTGTTTTGTCTATACCTCGTCGAACAGCTGCAGCAGCACGGTCAGCACGTCGGGGTGCGCCTTGTCCACCTCGTCGAACAGCACGACCGCGTCGGCGCGTCGGGCCAGCGCGCGCGTCAGCTGCCCGCCCTCCTCGTGGCCCACGTAGCCCGGCGGCGCTCCGATCAGCTTCGCCACCTGTTGAATTATACACACTGTATTACAAACGTTATGGTGTTCGTTTGCCGTGGAATCGGTTTACGGAACCCCCACGGCTACCACTAACCACTGGAATGGGGATTTGGATTTTGGAATAGTTTGAAGGAAAAAATTGCACTCTCGTCGCGTGTGTACTAACACACTACGAGTAGATACCTCGTGCTTCTCCTGGTACTCGGACATGTCGAGGCGGATGAAGGCGGCTCCCACACACATACCTCGTGCTTCTCCTGGTACTCGGACATGTCGAGGCGGATGAAGGCGGCTCCCACACACGTACCTCGTGCTTCTCCTGGTACTCGGACATGTCGAGGCGGATGAAGGCGGCTCCCACACACATACCTCGTGCTTCTCCTGGTACTCGGACATGTCGAGGCGGATGAAGGCGGCTCCCACACACATACCTCGTGCTTCTCCTGGTACTCGGACATGTCGAGGCGGATGAAGGCGGCTCCCACACACATACCTCGTGCTTCTCCTGGTACTCGGACATGTCGAGGCGGATGAAGGCGGCTCCCACACACATACCTCGTGCTTCTCCTGGTACTCGGACATGTCGAGGCGGATGAAGGCGGCTCCCACACACATACCTCGTGCTTCTCCTGGTACTCGGACATGTCGAGGCGGATGAAGGCGGCTCCCACACACATACCTCGTGCTTCTCCTGGTACTCGGACATGTCGAGGCGGATGAAGGCGGCTCCCACACACATACCTCGTGCTTCTCCTGGTACTCGGACATGTCGAGGCGGATGAAGGCGGCTCCCACACACATACCTCGTGCTTCTCCTGGTACTCGGACATGTCGAGGCGGATGAAGGCGGCTCCCACACACATACCTCGTGCTTCTCCTGGTACTCGGACATGTCGAGGCGGATGAAGGCGGCTCCCACACACATACCTCGTGCTTCTCCTGGTACTCGGACATGTCGAGGCGGATGAAGGCGGCTCCCACACACATACCTCGTGCTTCTCCTGGTACTCGGACATGTCGAGGCGGATGAAGGCGGCGGGGTCGTCGCGGTGCATGTAGCGCGCGAGCTGCTTGGCGAGCTCGGTCTTGCCGATGCCGGAGGAGCCGAGGAACAGGAACACGAGCGGGTGCTCCTCGTCCGCCCACCCGTTCTCCTTGCGCCGCACCGCCGCCGCCACCGTCTCTATCGCCGCCTGTACAGTGTACGAAACATATAGGTACATTACACGGGGTGTACTATTTAATACGTTACATATCTTAGGGGGTGCTTCAGACCATCAAACTGAATAACTTTCGCTATAGGGTCGTATTCGAGATCTCGAAATTAAAGTAAGCTGTTTCATACAAAACTGCAACCTATAAATTAAAATTTGTTTTTTACTTTTTCTCCACAGTGAAAGTTTATCAGTTTGATGGTCTAAACCACCCATTCAAGTATTGTTAGAGCCTATGAGTATATTCATATTCATTTATTTCATAAAAATAATATAGAGTTATAGCATAGTAAACCTGTTGGCCGACGATGAACTGCTTGAGCCGCTGCTCGAGCGGGAAGCGGCGGCGCTCCTCCGCGGCCGCAGCCGCCGCCGCCTCCTCCCACCGCCGCGTGTGCTGCCAACATACAGTACAGTATGCCTTATGATGTGTCACAGGTCCGGTACTTAAAACAACGTTTTGGATTTGACATGATGGCGTTCGCACATGCGCACTTGGTGCAAATTGTGCATGACATATCTGTAGGGTTGACTTACCACGCATCGTATGAACATCATCTACATTTCGTTACTTTTTATTGTTCGTTCTGTTATTAAAAAAAGGTATTTGAGCTAAAGAGTTACTGAAAATTTGAATTTAGCGTTATTTTTCAACGTTTTTTATGCACTGAAAAGACTCAATTTTAAGTAGTCAAATACTCCGACTGCGCGCGCCTGACTGCATTCCCTTGCTCGGCTTCCCTCAAGTTTCCCAGAAAGTGTGAGGTGAGGTGGGATTCTCTGTAGTCAGAGGGGGGCGGGGAGTGGCCGTTCTGTATGTAGAACTATATACATTGAAAAATACATCATCCGATTTGGTTCAAAATGTAAAAGTACCGCGAAAAAAAACTATATTCTGTTAGGAGGACATGCCAGCAAAAGCTGTAGGTTCATTGTCCTTGGTTTTATTTGAAGAAAAGTAGAAGTTATAGCCTGTAGAAACAAAGGCAAGGCAATGGTCTCCTCTCACGAATAAGGGTGAGAGGGAGTGGGCCATACTCCACCACACGGGCCCAGTGTGTGTTGGTGGAGGCAAGTTAGTGGTCAAATTGCTGTCAAAGAATAGCCTAACGCTTCTACCGTATAAAACAAAAGGGGCCAACTTTCTTAGGTTGGTATGCGTGAGGCGTCATACAAATTATTAATATCGCCTATTTTTGTACCGTCTGTATTTCCTGTTTATTTACTCTCTGTATACTATGTTTTTTGGTGTAAAATAAAGTATAATTGATTGATTGCAATTATGTCTGTGTGCGTGTAATGGATAGGGTTTAGAGGCCAGTACTGGTTGCAATTTTATTTGACGGTTTCTTAGCTTCGACTGTCAATCTTGACATACAATTTATCTAAGAGAGCTATACTTTTTCATTTGCATATATGCTCAAGTTCCTGAAATCTCATCGGTGTGAGTCCGATCTAGGCTGGAATTGAACCTTCACTGAACACGGCTAGGTATACGTCGTCTCATACAGAACTAGCGTTTATGCACTATGCACCTGCAGGATGAGGTCGCGGGTGGGGGAGGGGTCGCGCGCGTAGTGCAGAGCGCGGCGGCCGGCGTGGTCGCGCGCGGTGGGGTCGGCGCCGGCGTCGAGCAGCGCCGCGGCGGCGCCGGCCGAGTCCGCCAGCGCCGCGTAGTGCAGCGCCGTCCAGCCCAGGAACGAGGCGCGCGCGTTCATGCTGCCGCAGAACTCCTCCTCGCGCCGCGCCAGCGCCTCCAGCGGGTGCATGCCCGCCCCGCTCCCCGCCATCGACGCGCCCGCGTACTGCTCCTGACACCACCAACATTACTTTGGTTATTGATTACGGTGGTCTAATTGTGAAAGCTTTTTTCCTCTACTGTCTTACCGTTGAGTCATTTAGATAAACGAGGCGATTCGTTTAGCGATAGGTCGTTTGATTATATTCAAAGGATGTACTATATAACATTAGAAAAAACCAAAATAAATTATTTCACTCAATACTTATTACAATTTAATTTGAGATCTTCCCTTAGATCAATTCGAGAATGCTCATATTGGAAATGCCTCGCTACTTCCTTATTTGTAATTCTTGGATTGAGACAAACCTAAATTGTATAACGCATAAATATTTTAATCAACAAAAGTTGGTTAACGAAAGAAACAAAAAGATAAGAAATAAAAAAAAATTAAAAGTGCGTGGTTGACTCCTAACACTTTTCAAGCACTTTGCCAAATTCGAAATTTATCCGAAAACATGTTTAAAACTCAAATCAAAAAAGTTCTCTGTAAGAAAGCATATTATAAACTGGATGATTATTTAAATGATCAAAATGCTTGGGTCTGAGGTCACTAGCTTATAGTTTATTTACTTTACTGTATAGTATCAATTATTTTATTAAATAGACTATGTATTATTGTATACATAACTTTAGCTTAAGAATTTATATTGTAATAGTTATTAAGTCGTGTTATGTTGTAGAGTTTCTGGCCGCATCTTCTCTACAGCGACAACACGTTCCGACGCGGTGGTAGCTTTAAAAAAGATTTGACGTTTGATAAGTGTGCTGTAAGCTCCTATATTGAATAAAATTATATTGAATTGAATTGAATTGAATTGAAAAAAAAAACCAATTGGAATATAGACTTTTAATATTTTCTTCACAAAACTGCTTCCTGCTAACGTTTATTAGTCATGTTAGTTATAGTATTTAGTACATAATAGTAGAATGATGTGATGTGTATGAGAGTGACTAGCCTGCAGGTCGGGGCGCGCGCCAAGACGCAGCAGCTCCCGCACGGCGGCGGGCTGGTCGTTGGCCGCGGCCACCATGAGCGCTGTCCAGCCCAGCGCGTGGCGCCGGTCCGCGCCCGTTTGCCCCTCGTGCCGCGCCGCGCCGCGCCCTCCCGGAGACTCCGCCTGCCTGCCGGTGCCATGCCACTCATCATTAAATGATATTGTGCATACTGCATTACCACATAAAGCACGCACTTCATTCTCGCCCAGAACAGACGAGAAAGACCGGGATCAAGAATGTGGATGCCCTTCATTGTTGTTGTGGTGTCGTGAGGCCTAGTAATTTGCCTTGAAAGTTCTCGCCGAGAATTCTCGCTGAGAAGTTCTCACGAGATTGAAGTGCCTGCTTAATAGATATCACACCAGAAACAGCTTCATACTACGTCTTCACTACATGTGCAGCGATGTTTCTATCAAACTGCCGTTCTCGTACGTTCACGTATTGCCGCATGCTGCAAGTGTAGGGTGCACCCTCTTGTATGAAGCTATTTTTCTGATTGGGTATCTATTCTACGGCTTGACTCAATTACATCTTAGCATTATTAGTACATGTCTGGATTTTAAAATGCAAGCAATTTGTATACTGGAAAATGCAAAATATATATGCAAATTCATAACAATTATGTACATTTTATGATGATATGATTAAGATGTATGCTCACTTGCGTAGTTCCTGTATGTTGCCAACTTGTGCTGCCTTGAAGAATCGTTTCTCTGAAATTTATTATATGTAGATAAGTAGACAAAATCACTGATTAAGATTTGAAATAAAATAAAGTGAATCAAATAATTGACTCATAAAGTCACAAATATTCAATCTCAACCTATGAATCCAGAAACATGAAATTAGAATTATATTCCCCGAGGGGGTAGTCAGAGATATTCTGCAACCTCAGAACATTCATGTTTCACCAGTAGTACCAAGACTCTGTCCAGTGTAACGGGGAGCAAGCCCGTCGCCACTTGTAATGAACAGTGGGTACAATACAAGCCTCAATATTAAATAATGCAGGTTTCCTCACGATGTTTTCCGTCACCGAAAAGCCAGTGGTGTTACAAATCATACATAAACTCCGAGAATCTCTGCATACATTAAAGTTAATCTGTTGTTGTCACTTTTTGTCTTGTTGATGTCGTAAAAGCACTACATTCTCGCCGAGAACAGACGAGTAGGGCTGAGAACCAGAGTGTGGATGCCCTTCATTGTTCTCGTGGAATCGTGAACCATAGTAATTTTCCTTGGAAGTTCTTGCTGGGAATTCTCGCCGAGAAGTTCGCGCGAGAGTGTAGTGCCTGCTTAAGGTTTCAGAGGTTAATATGGAATAATGGACCTGTGTGTATATTGTATATGTAAGCTCACCATTGTACAGATGGTCGGCGGCCAGCAGCGCGACGGCGAGCGAGCCGGCACCGAGCACGAGGCTGGCGGCGGGGCGGGCGCGCGGCTCGGAGCCCGCACCGGCACCGGCACCGGCACCGCCGCCGGCCGCCGGGCCGCGCCAGGCCGCCAGCGCCGCGAGCCGCGCCGAGCGGTGGTACGCGCGCACGCAGCACCTGCCCGTCCGCACCGCCGAGCTCATTCTCATCATCTGCTATCGACCTGATTATTCACAATTCGCCGGTTGACGGCATCTTTACTATTTTTATTTTAGGATCTAATGGAACATTACTATTTTATTACACCTTTCTCATTTCCTGTTTTAATTTGTTTGAATTCTTTGAGTGAGGTCCGAATTGTTGATTGGATTGACTGTTTTTTTTGTTGTTTTTCTAATTTTTCCATTCAGTTTTCTGTCAGTTGTCAGTGTCAGCTGTTACAAAATTTCCCCTTTTTTTTTTTTTTTTTTTGGTTCAATTCAAGGCAAAGGGTTTTATATCCCATACAGCCGATGTCTTTAATAAATTCTCTTATTTATAGCAATTAAAACGTTGGTGTTCGACGTTTTGACGCTTCTTTGGAGTTTTTGGAGACACCCGAAAGACGAAGGAAACGCAGAGAAGTCCACAGGAAAGAGGTGAACCGATCGCTTTGCCGCGCTACAAATGACGGAACACTTTTCCTGTTTACGACCCATACACCATCATATTTCACAGAACTGTATATTGTTCACTTGCACGACACTTTGTTACGCAAAACAACACCAATTTTACGAACCAAAACTCACTATAAACAATAAAAATTCGATGAAATATGAGGACTCCAAACGTAGCTGACAAATTCCCGCCAAAAAACTCACAAAATTTCCCTTTCCTGGTGACTGTTCGTTTCATATGGTTTAGTGTTTGTGGTGTCGCTTTTAGATGTGGTTGTTTGTATTAGTATGAAGCCTTGTGTCTGTTCGTGTTTTAAATTTGTATGCTATACGTGTCTACCTCGCCTCCCGCTAAAAGTGGCAGAAAAATTTGTTGATTGTTCGGTGAATGAGCGCCATGACAGCTCCATTTGCTATATGCTCAAAGTTGTAAAGCTTCTTGGTTGTCGACACCTACGTCGTTGTCACTTTGTCAGATCGTCAAAATCACCTCACAAAATTATTGGAAGCCCCCTAAGTCAAATAAAGGCACAATTTCTTATACATTTTTATCATTTCTCCGTCCCTTTGCAGTTTGCAGTATACGCGGTCAGCAAATCTATAAAGCCCGCTCCACATTCTCACCGTGAGCACCGCGAAACATCGCGAACACTAATGTGGATGGCCTTTGTCGCGAAGCATACTTTACGCATAATTTTTGCCTTGGGTTCCACTGCAAATCATTATAAATCGTAAATGAGTAATATCATTGACCTATCGATTCATATGTGCGCACACCGATGCGGTCTGATGAAATATCTCTTCCAGCTTACCACCGGATTGATTTTCTTTTCTGGAGAAATGTGTAGCAGTCGCTAATATTTCAGCGGCCATTCTCGTTGATTGAGCGCAAGAACCAAACTGCGAGTGTGGAGGGACATGTTTTTCACACTGACTACGCGGGAAATTCATGGCGTGAATGAGAGATTCACGCGCGAGTCTGGAGCCCGCACAGTAAATAATCAACGAGCTTTTCAATGAAACGAACAGGCTCAGAATCGAATACGCGCACCGAAGTAAAATAAATAAATTCGTTTAAACCATTCAATTCCAATCACTCAATGGGCGATTTTCTAACAGCTAGTTCAAAAGTAGTTCGACATGCCTCGATAGATGGCATTGACGCTTTGACGTGACATGGCTCCGAAGATAGGAATAATTTAGGCCAAAAAGTAAAAACCATGCATGCTACAAAGTCTGAGGAATCCATTAACGAATCATCTTTCCACTTTCATGTTTTCCTTCTGAATGAAAAAAAAAAACGATTTGTTATAATTTTATTTGTATTTTACTAATAGGTAGCAGCCTTAGACGATTTACGGCCGCACATGGAATAGCAATAGTTTGGCTTTTGTATACTAAAAAACAATTTGTTTGTCAACTATCTATTGGCTTGACATCTTGCCAAATACAAAAACCGGCCACGGTGACCGAAACAAAAAATAATATTTTGTCTTTTTTGTTCACTTTAGGTTTCACAACTGGCTATCTCACTTTCTCATTTCTTGGCTACATCTTCCAGCGTAAGCGAAAAGTTTTTAATCTAAGGTAGCAGCCATCTCGCGTCAATGCTATCTATCTATCAAGTCATTTCGAACTTTTTTTTTCTTTTATTAAGCGTTTTTATTTTCCTTTTAATCATCTCTTTGATCATATTTTCCTTCTGTATTATTATACAGAAACACATTTTGAAATTTTGACCTTTTCTCGTGTAGACCGTGGCGCCGTCTAGCGATCCCCAAGAATACAGCAGAAAAACTGTTCACTAGGTTTCAGAAAATCCCTATTAAAACTTTTCCATTCATTCATTCCAAATCCATTCATTCACTCATGCTTTTCGCCATCGTTTGGTTGATTTCTGTTTATCGTTGTGTTTTCGATTGATTTTTATTTTTGTGGCATGTAAGAAACTTGGGAGAGACTCCACAACTTTGCTCGGCCACGATAATGATAACGAGAGCAATAGCGACCCCAGTTATGTTGTGAAAGTTCTAGTCCAAGTTGGTTTTTCTTCGTGCGACGGGCTGTGGAAAATGGTGGGCTTTTCAAACGTTGAATGACCGTGGGCGTTGGATGGTGGTCCTTTCGTCGGGTTCCACGAGTGTGCTGTGTGTGCTATTAGGAAAGTGGGCACTGGGCATGCAGTGAGGCGGGTGGATAGTTACAGTGACGCGCGAGTAACCGCGGGGCCATGGCGCTGGGCGGCGCGGGGCTGCTGAAGAGCGCCACCATGCTGGAGCAGCTCCTCGAGGAGATCAACTTCCAGAGGACCAAGGAGATGCGCCAGCTACTCAAGGATGGTGAGTCATCCATGAATTATTATTTATTATGCTTAAAAAAACACAAACTTATCAAGACATCTCCAAAACTATAAAGTCAACTAAATATATATTTAGCGTCGTATGTTTCTCTTAGCTTCGAGGTGCTCACTAAGGAACATTTTTTGATATTCACCGTCTAGAGGGGTTACAATCCTCGATAACATTTTAATATGTTGCTTAGATGAATAATTTGGTATAATCGGTACCTCGGTACACTTCTACAAAGCGATGGTGATATAGATCGAGACGTGAAACGCCAAATAAACTCAGGGTGGATGAAATGGCCAAATAATGGGATAAGGGCAGGAAGAAGAAGAGCTTAGATGAATAATTTACATGGCTGCAACTAACTTATTGGTATCTTATTTGTTAAATCTTAACTATTATAAAACTGTTACAGAAGTGTATCTGTACATTAAAGACATTTACATGAAAAAGATTATGATATGGTTTTTAGACTGACTCCCAATCAACCTTTTTTAGAATTTTTGTCTGTTTGTTTGTAACAGCATCATGCAAAAAGTACTGAACCGATTTTGATGAAACTTTTTGTTTGATAGCTTATGATCTGACTTAAAATCTGGTATATTATTTGTGCGGACGAAGTGGCGGGTTAACTCTAGTGTTTTATAATGATTAATAACTAGCTTTTACCTGAGACTTCGTTCACAAAGATTTGGAGTTCCCCTTTATGGGTCAATTTTCAAAAAAATCCTTTCTTTGTACACTCCTACGAAACTAAAAATAAGCATTTAAAACTTTTAAGGGGGTTGTTTAGACCATCAAACTGAATTTGAACTAACTTTGTTATTTCGATATTTGTCCCATAGTGAAAGTTGTTCAGATTGATGGTCTAAACCACCCCTAAATGTTTATTTGTATATTTGCTACACCTTGTATTAAATTTTATATTCCAAGTTCCATGTTTATCTTTAGTGTAGTTATATATAGGTATAGTTTAGGCTGTGCATTGTCTGTCAGTTAGTCAGTTACGGAACTGTTTTATAATGTAGATTGCAGCATAATGGAATTCAATTTTCAATCCTACTAGATTCTTATAGGTCATACAATAATTCTTTACCTCACTAATCATAAAATGAAAATATTTTGCTATAATAAGAAAACCTCATCACTAAAAGTGCAGACTTTTCCTTTTCATTAATTTCATTTCCTATTTATTGTAATGTAGATCTAAAATCATGTATTCTCTTGATTCTTAACCTTCCCTGCATCATATTTCTTCCTCCGTGGCCTAATGGTTAAGAGCATTGGGTTCTTGACACGGAGGTTGTGGGTCGATTCCCACAGCAGACAATTAGTGATATGTCACTTTGTGCGTTTTTTCTCAGTTGATTAGGACATTGCAGACCGAATCACCTGATTGTCTGAAAAAGAAAAATGACTTTGTGCTTGGGATGGCACATTAAGCAATTGGTCCCGGTTACTATCTCTCGTGGTAGTAGTCGTAACATAACAACCGCTTCAGAGGCCGTAAGGTCTGAAAAAATTCTGACACCAGAGCTTGCTGCCCACATGATAAGAAGATCACATTTCTTCATTATTGTAGTGCTGCTGCACTTTTGACATCTGTGTATTTTGGAGCGAACAGCAATAGACATTGATATCCTGCCTAATAAAAAAAACAATTACCTACGACAATCCACATCCCACCTCCCACCTCACGCAAAATAGGCGCTCACGTCGTCGAGTTGTTGAAAACGAGCCCGCTCATCCAATATCAATACGCCAATTCACACTGGGCCCGTATTGTGGAGTATGGTATGGCCCACTCCTTAACACTCCTGCACGCATAGCTAGCATGCCAGCCACGACAGCGACGAGGAAAACATCATGCACACTTTTATTGGCATATGTAAAATAACATGTTCGAGTGGCCTGCAGAGCTGTGGCGGCACAAGCGGCCCACGATGGTCACATCCCTCAGCCATGAGGTTACTACTAAGAAAAAGCTTATGATTAGACGTCATCATCATCATCAGCCTGTACATCCCACTGCAGGGCACAGGCCTATCCTCGAGGAGGGTGATGGGCGTTAGTCCACCACGCGTGCCCAATGCGGATTGGCTGATACACATCGAAATTTCTTCTTCAGCGAATGGTGGTTACCTCAAGATGTTTTCCTTTACCGTTTGAGAGCATTCGGTATTATGTACATAAGTTAGAAAAACTCATTGGTACATGGCATGTCATACATGCGGATTCAAATCTGGACCTCAAGATTGAGTTTCCATAACATCCATGCTTCTGCAACGCGCCACCGGTACAGAATAAATACTAGTACTCCGTACAGAAGAATCACTTCGAAACCAGATTTAAATAAATAGCGACTCTCTCTGCACAGCAATAAGGTGCAAAGCTATTGGCACCCGTCCTATTCTACAATTCGTGAATAACCTACCAACCGTCATAATGGCGCGCGTGCAAACAAAAATGAACCGAGTCATTAGACATGAAAGCTTCATTTGCATAGTCTCCCTCTTTCATTCTTTCACGTGCTGGCAGCGTGACATCGCTAGGGTTTTCAAGTCTCGCACTGACTACTCACAAAATGGCGGCAAGACTAATGAGATTTGACCAAGAAGGTTACACGGTATACCTAACCTATTGCCATTCACCCCTCGGTGGGGATCGGCCGTCAAGCATACCTGAGCTGTGGTCAAAAATTTAATTCTAACTAGTCATAGAATTAAACATTTTAACGGGTTCTTACCGTGTTTAGGTATGTTTGAGTTCCCGATATTTCGGCAGTGTTAAAACAGCCATGATCATGGAAGTTCCTCAGCCTGCAGTTCCTCAGTCATCCCGAGATCATTGCAGTTGTAACGCTGCCGAAATATCGGGAACTCAAATATACCTAAACGCGGTAAGAACCCGTTAAAATGTTTAATTCTAGATTAAATAATAACCGTGTAACTCTCAAAAACTGTATTAATTAGTTATAGGTCAGTATTATTATTTGTAATTTCATATAGAAGCAAGTCAGAGGCGCAGCCGGGTGGGGCACACGGGGCAATAAACGGCCTGCCACACCTATCTCATTTAATCATTATTTACTCTTTGAAACAAATAATTTTGGGGAAAAAATAATGCTTTGGAGCATAGAATGAAGTATGGATACTAAATAAGCATTGTAAATTTGGTAACTGGATGACACATTCAGAGATAGAAGAGATTTGAACTAAGTTTTAAGATCAGCGCCATCTATGATTATTGACTTAAAGGCTTATTCGTGAGTAGTACTGGAGGATGGTGGGGTGCAAATCTGTGGAGGATGGATAATCCAGGTCCCTCCAGGTGGCGCTACTTGTATAAAATGTATAATATTTAGGGCCTGTTTCACTTCTTCTGAATAACTTCTTGATAGCTTATCTAACATATCGTTTGCCATTCTTTAATACTAATATTAGTTGTAAAATTGGGAAAAATAAACATCTAAGTCCAAGACATTATCACCCAGATTCCAATAGATATTCTAAACATGTACTATGGTAACTAGGTGCCAGGTATTGATAAATAAAGGTAAAGGATTTTAGAACAAATTTGTACCAACGAGTATGTGGGGTTATACTAAGTCATGACCCTACCGTACAGCTTGGCAAGCAGGTTACTGCCATCTAGATTATTAAGACTGTTTTAAATAGTTCTATCTGCGCCCGCGGCATGGTGCTTCGATAAACGTTTTATCGCGCCTGTTAACTCGTTTGTTCTCGCGTAAAAAGAAAGAGAGCTAGGGCGCGATAGCGCTTTATCGCGCCATCATGCCGCGGGCGCTGTTCTTTCAACTCTATACATACTTTCTCTATGACACCAACATCGAAATCGCGAAATTAAAATCAGCTGTTCCATACAAAACTGCAAATCTACTCAGCCAAACGTATGGGACAGCTGTACGTATTTTTATCGCTATTTCGATGTTGGTCCCATAGAGAAAGTTGTTCAGTTTGACGACAGTCTGATCATCCCCTTAAAAAAGGACTTAGTATATTAAGAAGGACTCTGTATATCTCTGTCACTTCTACAATTTAATTCTTTGAATTAGATCCTGTTCCATTTGTTTCATTCATTATAATGCTATTCCAAATAGTTTCTAGGAATGTTAATTAATGTATTTCTGGCAAAAAACGCGCCGTGTATTTTATACTAGCGACCCGCCCCGGCTTCGCACGGGTGCAATGCTGATACTAAATACACTACAGAAAAACTGTGAACGTTGTATATAAAAACATAGCGGCCCGCTCCGGCTTCGCACGGGTATAAAATATATAGCCTATGTGATTAAAATCGATTCAGTAGTTTTGATTTATTCATTACTGCTTTTCTTGCCGCACCGGGCTGCCGGCCGGTACCGCCGCAAACGCTACGTCCCGCAATTTTTAAATCTGTAATATCTTCGAAAATATTCACTTAAATCATACGGTGTAAAGGGCCATATAGATCTATATTAAATGAACAATGTATTCAAGGTATTTAATTGGTTAAGGATTAATGCTGTATTGGTTAAAATCGCTTCGAAAATTAGCCATTATTTGTCGTAAAAAGTAAATGACAAAAAAAGTTATTGTGGGTTATCCATAAGAGATCGACATATACCATCACGGACTTTTCTGTAGACCTTTTCAATGTGTACAATACTTAGTACATTATTTTGATAAAACTCGTAGGGTTCAGCCTGCGTTTGCAATGTAAGCGGAAAAAATTTAATTATTTACGACATCACATTAGAAACCTCAAAAATAACAGTACTTCTCCACTATTTAATGGATGTTATTATACATATAAACCTTCCTCTTGAATCACTCTATCTATTAAAAAAAACCGCATCAAAATCCGTTGCGTAGTTTCAAAGATTTAAGCATACAAAGGGACATAGGGACAGAGAAAGCGACTTTGTTTTATACTATGTAGTGATGCGTCTCTACTACAATACTGTAAAAATTAAAAACTGAAACCGGTACCGGTACTGTATAAATTGAAATGTGTTTACGAGAAATAGCTTAAAATTAAAAAAAAATCCATTAAAATTGGTTGATGTCGAGTGTATCAAGAACTCAAGACACTACCGGAAAAGAGACAGGATTGGCGAATACTCCACCAACAAGAGCGTAGCTCTTAAATAAGATGACACCGCCATAGCAAGTTTCTTTACTTAAGAGCTCTTCCATCCCATGGTTGTCTGGAAGAAATAGCTATTAGTGATAAGACCGCCATTTGTACCCTTACGTTCTATTATTCTGTTTTTGTTGTACAAATAAAGAATATTTATGTTATGTTATGAGCTTAAAATAGCTATTTCTCACCATATACCTTGTTTGAATTAGGACTCTTTTCCTGAAAGATCTACAAACTTAATTGTTTTTACATTTTTCATGTTATGACTTTTGACTAATTGTTATAAGGACTAGCCTTGCGGTAGCATTTCCCCTCTGCCACGGTATAAGCACAATTGATCTTGTGCATTTACATTAAATTTTACACCTTATCACTAAACGAGACAGCCTATAATTGCGAAATAATAACTTCGAACTTAGAACGTTTGGGGTTCACACGAGACTACTTTTCATGATTTTTAACATTCAAAATTAGAATCTATAGGTAAAGTTATGGGGAATAAAATCCAAAGTTGCGGATTTCATGTTAACTCGCCCCCCGCAAAAAGTGGCAGAAATGTTTGTTAGTAGAATTACACGCGTAACCAGTCCACATATAAATAGTCAAAGGTTATGACGGACTTGTAGTGGAGGTGCAGTCTAATGATCTAGTGTTACTTATTTGTTAGGTTTGTGTTGTGGTGGCCAAATGAAACATGTTGTCTAAGAAAACATTTAATGAACTTTAATTTACAGCAGCATTGGTAAAAACAGTAGATACATTTCATGTACTTTTATTTGTTATTTCATTTTTTTCAATAGACCATCTTTATTTAATATACAAAGGAACGCGTCGCAGTCGGAATGTGGCATCTTCAAACATAAATATTTGAACTCTCAAAAAAGCCTCAATAATAAACTTGGTATCAGAATTGCATTAGGTTTATATTATAACGCTCTCTCACTAATTATTATGCCCAGACATTGTTGCCATCTTGGAAGGTATTTATTTCATTGAAACTATAATTTGGCTACAATTTAAAGAATAGGAATTTTTTTTTGCCAATAATACCCAACAACTGCAAAATTATTGTTTGGCAAGTATAGTTATAATACAGTTTCTTCTTATTTTGACGTTATGTATGTATATGCTCACGACTATATTCCCCGAGGGGGTAGTCAGAGATATTCTGAAACCTCAGAACATCCACGTTTCACCAGTGGTACCGAAACTCTGTCCAGTGTGATGCGGGGTGAGCCCGTCGCCACATAATGGACAGTGGATGTTATTAAGTATTAAAATGTTAACTTCATTCATTTTAAATGTACTTCGTGTACTTACTCCTTACCTATAACTACTAAATTTTGTTTATTGTAATATGTATATTGATTTCCATGATTTAGTGATAATTATTTTATAAAGAATTAATTAATTTCATAATTTTGCGCTACTTATGTTTCAATGAAATAACTCCTTTGTGTATAAATATAAATAACAATTTCAATGTGTAAGTAATATTTATAATATAGGTAGTACACCTCCAAGCAAATCATCAACGTTTATCCAAGTTTCTTAGTGTGGCTTCTTACAAACAATAAATTATAATAAAATATATTTACAAGAGAGAACACAACTATTATTATAATACATAAGATATACTTTCCAACAAATATATTCCTTATTACAAGATGTGGACATACAACAATTGGTAGGCAGCTCCTCACGGCATCGGCAAGGCGATGGGTACAACGTACAGAAGCAATCAATATGTACAGCTGATAATACTCTGAGATTCAGTTAGATTGCACGCATGTGCCCACACGGAAGTATGCTATGGTAACAGGTAAACAACACAAGTTCATTGTTATTTGTAACCAGTGGGCCTAACATGCAACCCTCGAGAAAACGAAAAAAATCGAGACATTTCTTGTTACCTTGCGTAAGTGAAAGCGAGCGCGCATGACGATTTTGTCGTGCATCGCATGCTAGCCGTACAGGACAGGGTGAAGTGCAACACAACTTATATAATAACATGTAAACAAACAAAACATTCCAAATATTACATTCCATATTCCTTTTTGTAAAGTAATAAATTAAAAATGCATTTAAACTAGGTGTACTTTACACATATTTATTTAAGTTTGGCATTTAAGCTATAAGGAAATCAGCTTATTCATAATTAAAACCATAACTTTACTTTGTAATGTTTGAAATTGCACTTTGTAAACAAATGTTAAAACAATTCTCACTACACAACAAATGGTAGAACATTGACGATGAGTGTCTGTACCGTTGCAACAACTATGTATATCCATTTAATATTTAGTCTAACACTAAGCGAGTTACCGTCACTAAGCTGGTAAAGGCTACATTCCTTTAAACACCTTTAAAATGTGATCTGAAGGCACTTAACAGTTTAACATGTCTTCCAAAATGTATTCAATAAATAGATTATTGGAAAGCAAATATAAGTAGTGTGGTAACAAGTGAGCTCATAGTGCTGGCACGTTGCAGAGTCGGGGTTCGTGGTGCTGCAGGGCACGACCTACTGGACGGACCTGTTCGTGCGGCACTTCCTGTTCCAGGAGGAGCACTCCATCGACTGCGACGACCTGCTCTTCTTCGTCAGGAAGCGACACGTGAAGGGCTCCTCCCGATACCTCCCCAAGTACGAGGTCAGTATTCTTTCACATTTAATTTAAAATTCATTTGAAATATTTTACAATTTGTCTTACCTAGTAACATGTGAGATAGAAACTGTTCTTTTCAGGAAATGTTTATAGACATATTATCTATTTTTAGTGTGGATTAGACGATATCAGAGTAAAATAATTGTTGATGTTACTGCACAGTACAGACTGTAGATACTGTAACGCGATGTAGGTATGTACAAGAAATTGTATGTTCTCAATAGTTAGAGCTAGTCTCTGTCGCAAAGGCAAAGATAGAGATGCAACATTGATGTACGTCACCTAGTGGTACTCTACTCGCGTTGTCGACGAGTTATAAAAGATATGTCGCAATCTGTTTACCAATCACCACTATTTACTGATCATTTCAAGTACAATCATGGCTCATTACATTACATTTGCCATTAAATGTTCAGTATAAAAATACGAACTAGCTACAAGTATAAATAAGTCTAATTTCGAATGATTTTGTGCATTTGCATGTTCCCGAAATGCAGTGATCCACTCTATACTCGCACGCGACGCGACGCGACACACGTGCGTCTCGCGTCGCGTCGCGTCGCGGTTGCTATTATGACTACCAAGTTTTGTGACTACGCGGAATGCTACTCTCAAGTATTATGGTGCATCGTTAATTATTTGCTCTATTACAGTTTCACACTAAATTTCTAGTTTAGCACCATTTGGATGAAAGTTACAAATCGCTATCAGACATTTCTTTGGAAATACAAAAAGTATGCGTTAACAACAGTTATGTACTTTATTTTAAACGATATAAAAATATTATTTCTTACGATAGGCTATTACAACAACTATGCACTATGATGAACTTGTTCGCGGCCGCGCTCGAGCGCGCGATCGCTCTCACTCTCTCTCATTCACACGACTCATCTCGCACCTCTCGCACACTGATCACAGTACATTTGTAAATAAATAACTAGTATGTTCTTAGTTAGAGTCGAGATTGTTCAATAACCACTTACAAAATATACAATTTACAAAAACAAAAGTTCTATCAACGGTCGACAGTGTCTAAGTGATCGATTATTATTCTCCGACGAGTAAAAATAATATCTTACAAGTCTATACAACAGTAAAAGCATACGAGGTCGGTCCGTACCGTACATAATAAGAACAGTTCTCACGGGACGGTAGACCCGCCGAGTTATCACAGTACCGAGCCGTCCGCCTGTCCCCAGACCGACGTGGAGGTGTTCCGCAAGGACTCCAAGAAGCTGCCCATCGGCGACCCCGAGATCGACTGGGAGGAGACCGTGTACCTGAACCTGATCGTGCATCAGTTCGACTACACGCTCACGCTGGCCATCTGCACGCGCACCAGCCCCAAGGAGCTGCAGGTGCTGAAGCGGCACTCGCAGAAGGTGAGCGTCAGACGCGCTGCGGCGGCGGCGGCGGCGGCGGCGGCGCGCGTCACTAGCTGAGCCGGCTGAACAGCTTGCTGCGCGGCCAGGGCAGCGGCCAGTCGTAGCGCCGCGGCACCGGCCCGCGCACGTTGCGCTCCAGGTACGCGAACAGCCAGTACCACCACTCGCGCTGGATCATGTTCGTGTGCTGGTGGTGGCCCGCGCCGCGGTGCGCCGTCACCAGCAGCGCGTGGAACGTCCAGAACAGCCGCGTCGTTATGTAGTACGCGATCACCACGTCCACCGTGTAGTGGCCGTGCGCCAGCAGCACGAAGCACACGCCGAGCAGCGCCGAGCCCCACAGCGCCCAGTGCATCGGCCACAGCTTGCGCGGCGAGTACTCCGCAACTATCAGGTAGCTCAGCACCAGCACCATCGTGTGCCCCGAGTATATGTAGTCGCCGCAGTACGTGTGCTTGCCGTTTATGGACAGCCCGAAGCCGGAGATGAGGTAGAACATGCGCCGGATGACGAGCAGCGGCGTCGTGTTGTTGCTCTTGGGGCTGCAGTAGTATGTGGTGCTCGAGACCGGCAGCACGGTCACGAACATGGTCACCGACCGGTACAGGTACAGCAGGCCGATGATGAGGAACAGCCGCCGCGAGACTATGAACCGGTGCTTGTGGAACACGACGACGAGCATCGCGACCGTCGTCGAGACCATGATCAGGTACTCGGAGACGGCGAGGCCCCAGTCGCGCGCCGCCACGTTGTCCAGCACTATGTCGTTGAGCGGCGCCGTCGTGTTGCGGTCCGGCAGCCGCTCGTGCACCAGCGACAGCGACATCATGTTGACGCACACGCACAGGAACAGGAAGAAGAAGGAGACGATCGTCTTCCATATCTCCTTGGGGTAGCGGTCCTCGCGCGCGGCGCCCGCCGGTATCTCCACTATGAAGTCTCCGTGGGCGCGCTGCGGCGAGTGGTCGAGGTCGGGGTCGGACTCGTCCGTGGCCGGCTGGGGCGCGTCGGGCTTGGCGGCGCGCGCCAGCAGCGGCTGCCGCTGCATCAGCTCGGCCTGGCTCGGCATGTCCGTGCGCGCGAGACGCTCTCGGTCCGCGTTGTTGTTCAGGTCATTGCGCTTGAGGCGCGCCTCGAAGTTGATGCCCTTGATGTCCTCGCGCGCGGTCTGCGAGGCTATGTCCGCATCGCAGCGCGGCGGCGCGGCTAGCTCTGGTCCCGCGGCGCTGGGCGGGTGCGGGTGCGGGGGCGGGCTCGCTCGCTGCTTGGCGGGCAGCTCGTGCGACAGGTACAGGCGCACCGACGCGACCAGCGGCTCCGCGAAGTTGATCTGCTTGGGGGGCGGCGGCTCCTTGTCCGGCGACCGAGCAGAGATCGTCATCCAATCACCATTGGTCTGGATTGAGCCTGAAACGGAAATAATACGGGTTCAAGAAACGTACCTTCCACTCTGTCAGTCGAGGTGAGCTAATTAGATAATAGCTTTCCGAAGGTTTATGTAACTACATATACGATAGACTAGCGTCTACGTTTGTGTGAGTTGTTATTTACTAACATAATTCACGCTAATAAGATTATGATGTTCAATGTAGTCCCAGAGATAACCGTTACACGTATCTATGAATAGTATGATCGCGAGCAAAGTTTGCGGTCGTGGTGGAGTTTCTTTTTAAAGAGCTCATTATGACTTAATTGACTTCCGTCCGGCTAGCTGACGCGTTCGCAGCTTAACTCGCCTGTAACCGGTTCACGGTTCGAAAAATTCCTCATTAAGTTTTGTTAGAATCTAACATTTCTCCATTCTAATTTACTTATCGACGAACTCGTCTAACGAGTCCTTGCGTCGTACGTCTGCTACGTCGTCATTTGCTCTCCGTCAAGGCGAGATAAACAAGATTGATTATTGTGTGATATCGTTCATTATTTCGGCAGATAAAACATTTCTAGAAGATGCGGAGTAGTAAACAAACGACAATGATACACGGTTCAAAGACCCGAGCGGGATTGCGACAGTGGTCGCAGCTCGGGCGCGAGCGTGAGCGCGCCGGTGCCAGCCCGCCGCCCGCCGCCCGCCGCCCGCCGCCGGCCGTGGCCTCAGAGATCGCACCTAGCTACCCGTCGTACCCAAATATACATCATCGCAACAACAACAGATTTCTCTGCCACTCTCGACGGACGGACGCATTTTAGTGCGCGCATCGTTTTAGAAAGTGTGTAGAGGCGGCGGTACGCGGCCCCGACTCACCCGATCAATGTGCGAGCTGTCATTCGGTGTCGGTGTATGTGGGAGCGCGGGGGCTCATCGATTGTGCCTGGAGCCGGCCCGGCCACGGCACGGTCCTGGCCGCGCTGCACTCCGCACCGCCACGGAAACGAGGTCGAAATGGAAAACTGATGCACACCACTGCACTAGTTACCGGTAACGGTAACCGCACTCTGCACTCGCGCGGGCTTCCCGGCTCTCGATCACATACACACACGACACGACTTCGCGACCGTCCCTCGACTCCGATACTTGTTATTTTATGACTATTTAATTAAGCGAGGAGCTTTGCCACTGCGAGCGAGCATGTGAAGCGGCGACCGCGTACTAGAAAAGATGTAGCACTGGTTGGCTTCGGTGTCGGTCAGGCGCGCGGCGCTCGGGCGGCGTCGGCAACGTTCGCGTGCACTCGGCTCAATGGAAGGAATTACGCGCGAGTGACGTCACGCGACCTCCCCCCCCCGGCCCCCCGCCCCCAGCCCGGCGCGCTCGGTGCGGCTGCACCGGGCCCGGAGCCCTACGGCGACGCTCGCGAACGTCTTGTATCTTGTCTATTGAAATTGGGAATCATCACAATAAACTTACGAAAGGGCAGATTCTTCCCCTTGTACAATTGTATTAAACATTTGTAGTTACGTACGTTAACTTCGCAGATAAAGATAACATTCCTGACGTGCCTACAGTAAATACGGTGCCTCTTAGACGTGCGGAATCCGGTTTAGAGAATAAAGTACAAACAAGCAAGATATGCGAGTAGATATTATTAGTTAGTAGGACCGTCTCGCCGCCGCCGCTTCGCCGCCAGCGAACGAACCATCCCACACACAAAGTGATCTCACAGTGGTGGCTACGAATGCTACTATAAATGTTCTTTCACAATAAACACACATTAGTTTACGACAGTTGTGTTGAGAGTCTCATGCGGTGGGTTTTTGCTCGATTTATCAAAAGTTTAATCAGCTTTATGCCCAAATAACTATTAGGAATTTCCAATATAAACATGTTAAAACCATGTTGCGCTATTTCGAATCAAATAACGTCATATAATTTCTCACGTCCCTTAAGACGCAATTGATTGAAAATTTCGTTCTCTGGGTTGTTTGCTCGGTAGCGAAATTGGAAAACTCAATTCCCCGGTTTGGAAGAGTGCGTGTTCAAGTCCCGGCAGAGTCTTAATTTTTCAATCTATAATGTAACTTTTAGGAACTGACAATATGATATTTGATAACAAAAATCTTTAGACACTTTAATCGAATTCCACATGACAAGGTAGACCCAGGAAAAGGAAGAACAACATAGAGAGTGTTTAGTGAATGCCAACATTGCCAACAACTACTATTCTCATGCTTTTGGACATGTCAAGTGAAGATAGATCGTTAATGTTTCACCCACTGAAACACTCCATAAATACCCTTTCTCATACGATACCCGGGTAGAAATGGGGTAGTTAATTAAATTCTGAGCTGGAAACACACGTTTGACATTCATTTTGTTTTTATTAATTACTAGAGCTAACCCGCGACCATACATTCACAAAATTTCATTGAAGGTTGGGTGGTTTTGGAGATTAGTGTTTATGAACATACGTGATTTTTATTTAATAAGATTCCTTTGTCAGTGACGTTTAGTTAATTACAATAGTCGTAAGCTAATGACAAGCATTATTTATAAATTGAGTCATTACATTAAATCACTTTTAATGGCAGTTGAGTAAAATAACCCATTTAAAGATTTAATAGAACAACGTTGTTGTCTGTTCTTGTGTTCGCATGATTACTAAATGTTCATTAGTTTATGATGATGGAATTCAATGGGATCTCAGAACGTTGAAAACTATTTATTAAAGTTTGTTTAAAATCGGTTTATCGAATCTAAAAAAAATATCTTCGAAATAAAGAAACTTAGCATATGCTCACGACTATATTCCCCGAGGGGGTAGTCAGAGATATTAAGAAACCACAGAACACCGTGGTGAACATCGTGAGGAAACCTGCATGCTTCAATTTCGAGGCATGTATTGTACCCACTGTCCATTATGTGGCGACGGGCTCACCCCACGTCACACTGGACAGAGTTTCGGTACTACTGGTGAAACGGGGATAAAGAAACTTAAGTGAAGTTTATTCCGAAAGCGTAAATGCGCGCTGCATACAAACGAAGTTTGGTGATATTTTCAATACTAATCAATTAAACGCAGAAATAATCTAGGAACAAATCTCTATGCTTGTATCGTGTCTGATTTTCGTTAAAATATACATATTCAATGCTAGGATTAATTTAAGATTTGTATGGAAATCTTTTAGGCACTGTAACTTTAAAACTATACATTTTAACGAAAATCTGACTTCATACAAGCATACAGAAAAGTTTCATTGACTTTAATTGGTTAGTATTGAAAATATCACCAGACTTCGTTTGTCTGGAGTAAGCTCCGAATGATATTCCCTTAAAAGGTTTGCTTTCTTATAAGAATGTCTTGCTGTACTTATATCTCGATACTCATAATTTGGAAGCAGTACACAAACACACAGTCACACAGTTGGTCACAGTACGTATTCTATCGGAGCTGTTAGGTTCTTGGTGCTATGTATTAGCTTCATGCTATCCTTCCAACCTTACTAATTTTTCCCTAGTAACACATATACTGGTGGTTCTCAGCACTTGTGCTAAAAGCCCTTACATATTTTATGAATTCATGAGAATTATAGCCGTTGGCTTGTAACGATATTGCGGTTCTATCCTTAAACAAAAACAAAAAACATTTTGAGGAAATTTCGAGGCATGTTTTGTGTCCATTAAAAGTGGCGACAGGTTCACTAACAGTCAGTTGCACGTATGTTCATTAAAGTGAATCCTCCATTAAATCTCTTGCTAGCTTTTACTACGTCAACAAGACAAAAAGTGACAGCAAGAGATTTAATGGAGGGTTAACTTTAATGAGCATTTCTGCAACTGAGTGTTAAGAGAAGTTTATTCCGAATGCTTAAATGCGCGCTGCATACAAACGTAGTCTGGTGATATTTTCAATACTAACCAATTAAAGTCAATAAAATTTTGTAGAAACAATCTAGGAACAAATCTCTATGCTTGTATCTTGTCCGATTTTCGTTAAAATATACAGTTTCAATGCTAGGATTAATTTAAAATTTGTATGGAAATCTTTGAGGCACTGTAACTTTAAAAACATAAATTTTGACGAAAATCTGACAAGATACAAGCATAGAGATTACTTTCTAGATTGTTTCTGAAAAATTTCACTGACTTTAATTGGTTAGTATTGAAAATATAACCAGATTTCGTTTGTATTGAGCGAGCCAACAGTAATGTCGCAGAGTTTGAGCACTTCTCGTCAAATGTTGATATTCTGAATACAGTCTTGGGGAATATAGTCGTTAGTATACGTCTCTAGTCTATAGCTCAGCGGTGTTTTTGCAGTCTCATTCTCAGAGCATTGTTTATTTGTTCAAGGACTGCAGCAGGCGGGCCGCTTTGCGCCGCGCTGCGTTGACACGGTTGCAGTAATAATATTATTTATTGCCTCTAGTTGTCCTATTGAAACCCGATAGTCACGCTTTATCGTGCATATGACTATACTATACAGCACTTAGTTATTATTGACATGTCGCGATTTCAATCCTCTCATCGAGTGTGGTATTTAATTACCCTTAGCTATTTTAGGACTGTATGTGCTTATAAATACATTATTCCCTTTTGTTGTCTATTTGGATTAATTTCACAAAACACGAGGAAATGTGTTCTATTGAATTTTACTGTATATTGACCTGCCTCAGCAATATGGTATAGTATGGAACAGCAGATTTTTGCTCCCATAGTAATAGTAGTTGTTCAGTTTGATAAAGCCGTGGTGGTCCAGCGGCGAGTAACCTTGCCTGCCGTGCAGGAGGCGATAGTTCGATCCCCGTCCAGACCGATTCGTACCAATTAGTTTTTCAGAATTTATGTACGATTTGTAACACCACAGGCTTTTCGGTGACGGAAAACATCGTGAGGAAACCTGCATGCTTCAATTTCGAGGCATGTATAATACATGCCTCGAAATTGAAGCATTCAGAATGCATGCATGCATGCATCTACTGTCCATTACAAGTGGCGACGGGCTCACCCCCCGTCATACTAGACATAGTTTCGGTACTACTATAGTGAAACGTGCGTGTTCTGAGGTTTCAGAATATCTCTGACTACCCCCTCGGGGAATATAGTCGTGAGCATATGCTTATGCAGTTTGATGGGTAGACTCTTAGTTTAAAATGTATGTAAGACGATTTAATATAAAAAGTAGTTTTCTGTGTGTAGGGTAGTTGTAGATAGACAGTAGGCGGTCCACGTCCACGTATCTGGGTCAAGGTAGACTGATCTCGGTCTGGGAGAGATGTCTGGATACTGTACACGCATCGCTCCAGACTACTTTCTATCTATCTATCCCAAACCTATTTATTTAATTGAGGTGCCATCCTCTTGTCGGTGCGGAGTGTTTTCTAATCTTCTTTCCCTTCTATCAATAACTGTACATATTGGGTCCTTCTTAATATACTGACGGTTTTCCGATGGGATGATCAGATAATCAAATTGAACCACGTTTTCTAGGGGACCAACTTCGAAAATGCGAAAAAAAATCTGATGTTTGATACAAAACTGCAATCCTGCTCGACTCACAGGACAACCGATTTTTCGTGATTTAGATGTTGGTCTTCGATAAATTAGTTCCTTTTGGGGGAAAACGCACAAAGTGCCATATCATTAAGTGTCCCCCGTGGGAATAGAACCCACGACCTCCGTGTCAAGAGCCCTATGCTCTTAACCATTAGACCATAGTGATAGAATACAATAAGATTTTTATGTAGTTAAGTCTCTATTCAGACGGGAGTTAGGAGGACCAGAGGTAATATTTAGTTTTCATCGTAATCGGCTCACCCAATCCGATGATAAAGCTATTTATAATGTTTTCAAATACATAACCCTCCTTCTGGCGCAGTCGGGTAAAATACGACATATCGGTGCGCATTTCGATGTACCGCGCGTGTAAATTGGCGAGCAACACTTTGAGGTAGTTTTAACTTGAACACAATGGAACATGATGTTGATTCGTGTGAGGATATGTTTATGAAAAGAAAATAAGAAGATAACAGGAAAAGTTCAGAGGGTTCACGATAGGGCATCGTAAGGTAACCGGGTTATTAGATCCGGGTCAGACTGAGCGTGTAGGTAGGATGGTATGAACCTCGACGTACCGCCGCGCCGGCGGGCAGCGGGGGGAGGGGGTCCGTCGTGGGACGAACCGTTAAATAGATTAGGGCTCGGAACGAATTCGACAAAACCTCTACGTGACCAACTGAACGAACTTTATATCTAATAGTGCGTTTTTTTTCGTCAAAATTCCGACGTTTCTCAAACAAAGTTGTCTTGCCTTGAGAAGCTTATCGCCACTTTGTTCTCACCTTAATTATTACTTCACCTTGTAATTTTTGCAAATGTTCCGCAGCGTTACATACAAAAGTTAGATAAATGACTCCACTGTAAATACTGTAATGTCATTTTTGCGGTAAGAAAATAATATAATTAATTCAAAACTTAACTATTCGCATTTTATATTTTTGCGATTCCAAGCCAAATACAAATCATACTTTTGTTACTCACTTCACACATATGTTAACTTTATCTTATACTAGACTAGATATGTATGTATGCATATACTCGCGACTATATTCCCCGAGGGGGTAGTCAGAGATGTTCTGAAACCTCAGAGCATTCACGTTTCACCAGCAGCAATAATATACCAAACTTTAAGTCGGATCATTAGCTATCAAACAAGAAAAGTTCCATCAAAATGGGTTCAGTAGTTTTAACGTGATGCTGAAACGAACACACGAACAGACAGACAAAATTCCAAAAAATGGATGATTTGGAGTCAGGGATACCTAAAAACCATATAAACATCTTCAATGTACAAACACACTTCTGTTACAGTTTTATAATAGTTAAGATATCAAAAAATTTTAGGTTTACATCATAGCAGTTTTTATTATATCTTAATATTGTCAACACAATGGTGTGTATCGCTAGTAAAAGTGACTTCAACTTATAAGCAAATAACACAGATTTTTTTATTTAGGCTTTTGAACACAGGTTTCATATGTATTTTATAGAAAAATAAGAAATATATAGCAAATAAAGCCCAGATGTTGAAGATAATTGCTAAATTTGTCATTAATTTGTATGTCTTTTAGAAATCAGCATAAAATGAATAAGATAGCTTTTAGAAATCAGCATAAAATGTCCCGGCCCTGCGTTTACTTATGACTACGGGGAGCGTTTTCAGAGAAGTTTATTCCGAATGCGTAAATGCACGCTGCATACAAACGAAGTCTGGTGATATTTTCTATACTAACCAATTAAAGTCATTGAAATTTTGCAGAAACAATCTAGAAACAAATCTCTATGCTTGTATCGTGTCCGATTTTCGTTAAAATATACAGTTTCAATGCTAGGATTAATTTAAGATTTATATGAAAATCTTTGAGGCACTGTAACTTTAAAACTATACATTTTAACGAAAATCGGACTTCATTCAAGCATAGAGATTACTTACTAGATTGTTTCTGAAAAAATTCACTGACTTTAATTGCATAGCATAGCATAGCATATGCTCATGACTATATTCCCCCAGGGGGTAGTCAGAGATATTCTGAAACCTCAGAACATCCACGTTTCACCAGAAGTACCGAAACTCTGTCCAGTGTGACGGGGGGTGAGCCCATCGTCACTTATAATGGACAGTGGGTACAATACATGCCTCGAAATTGAAGCATGACTTTAATTGGTTAGTATTAAAAATATAACCAGACTTCGTTTGTATGGAGCGCGCCAACAGTAATATAACCTTAAGTAGTTTTGTGTCGGTGTCGGTGACAAGTACCACCACGTGACCACGTGGGAACTTTTGCTACACGATATTCGCACGACGTGACGATACGTTGAAAATTGAAACTCATCTTTTCATTTGCAACTTTGTTTATTTATGCAGTTGTTTCTTGGCAATATTTTTGATGTGCCTTAATTTAGCGGACAGTGCACTCTTATTACGCAGAAATATAAATCAATAAACAATGATAGACGAGTCGTGTTTTTGATACTTATTGTTGAAAAATTTTATGCATTCTAGCTAAGTCGTGATGAGAACTTTGATAGATTTGTAACTTCCATTATGCAAGTTGCAACGCGACTTCTATGAGCCTAATTCATGAAATCGTTATCATATAACTTAGACATTTAGTAATGGCTAGAGTTAACCCGCGACATCATCTGCACAAATAATATACCAGATTATAAGTCAGATCATAAGCTAACAAACAAACAAAATTTTCATCAAAATCGGTTCAGTAGTTTTTGCGTGATGCTGTTACAAACATACAAACAAACAGACAGACAAAAATTCTAAAAAAAGGTTGATTTGTAGTCCGGGATACCTAAAAACCATATCGTAATCTTTTTTATGTAAATATCTTCAATGAGACACACTTCTGTTACAGTTTTATAATAGTTAAGATTATAAGCTATTCTGAGATGCTATGATGCTGACCACCCTGAAAGGGATTACGGTCGTGTGTTTGTGACTGAGGAGCACATGTAATTTTCCCGATCACCATTTTCATTGCATTTATTGAAATAAACGAACAAGAACAGAGTAGAAAAAATATAACCATGTTAGGACCTATCCATCGATGACCGATAAAAGTTACATGCCTTTCTAATAGTCTATAAGGTCTAACAAAATTATCTGAAACTATTTTAAGGGGATGATCAAACCATCAAACTGTACAACTTTCTCAATGGGACCAATATCAAAATCGCAAAAAAAATAATTTATTCCCATTTGTGTCGAGTTATGTTTGCAGTTTTGTATCGGACAGCAGATTTTTTTTTCGCTATTTCGATATTGGTCCCTTAGAGAAAGTTGTTCAGTTTGATGGCCTCATCATTCCCTTACAATAGTTTCAGCTAATTTTGTTAGACCTTATATAATAATGTGGAGTAACGATGCGAGAATTAAATGTCAGTCAAGTTAATTTCGAAGAAGAAGAAGCGTTCGTTGGCGTAGTGAAGCTTCGGTACTGGAAACGATCACCGAAGTTAAGCAACGTCAGGTCCGGTCAGTCTTTGGATGGGTGACCGTTCAGTGGTTTTTCATATCGAGCTTCGGAAGGCACGTTAAGCAGTTGGTCTCGGATAGTTCCGTCAGATGGCGTTGTAACTATTCGCTAAGCCAGGTCAGTGGCCTATTAGGAACGCTTTTAAATTCTTTGACAGCTGGTTGACCACTAATTTGCCTCCACCAACACGCACTGGGCCCGCGTGGTGGAGTATGGCCCACTCCCTCTCACCCTTATTCGTGAGAAGAGGCCTTTGCCCTACAGTGGTATTCTACAGGCTATAACTTTTAAGGGCCTATGTCGAAAAATAATTGAAGCGAAATGGGTGTGTGATAGCTTATATTACCGCCTGACGCGAGAGAAAGAGATGGGGCGGCGCGCGCGCCTGATACGACGCAAGCGTAAAACAAACTTTTTTTAATTGTGATTCTACTATTTATGTAAGTTCAATTCTGCTCTAATCAAATTTTATAAAATATCTATCTCTTTTTTTTAAATCAAGTCTCGTGTTTCTATTATTCACCGTTTAGCAGTTCCAAGCGTTTATCGATAAAGACGGAGGCTACTTTGGCTTATTTTTCTATCGAGAAAATGTCTCTTAATCGTGTTTTGGCTCTAATCAAAACTTCAATTATATGTTTAACTTATACATATCCGCAAATCATACTCCTACTGTTTGTACTTCATGATATATGATGCTTTGAAGAATCCTATTTTTTTCACATATCCTCTTAAGTTAATTTCACTGAAGTAAGTTTGTTCATAACTTAAACCAAGGCTGGTCTGCCACGCCACGCCACCCGCCCGCCTAGCGCCTCCCCGCCTCCCGCCTACCGCGCGCCCTCTGCCGTCCGTCTGTCGGTCATGAATAAGTACTCATGCCTAAGCCTCCTATGCCTTTGATTCAATATTTAAGTCTCTCCTCAAACACTGCCCTTTTATCTGTTCGTCAAACATTTACGAGCTTTGTTTGCGTTTTTCATATGATAAAGCATCGCTGTGCCTTAAAACGTATGTTTTGTTTGAACAGGTAATTGTTCCATATCAATTGGTGGTGTGATTCACAATCTTATAAAAAAAGATTATAATGTACTGCCCTCATTTGTGTCTTAAGGGAATATAAGAGCGTGCTCCGTACAAGCGAAGTCTTGTGATATTTTCAATACTAATCAATTAAAGTCAATGAAATATTTCAGAAAAAATCTAGAAACAAATCTCTATGCTTGTATGAAGTCAGATTTTCGTTAAAATGTATAGTTTTAAAGTTACAGTGAATCAAAGATTTCCATGCAAATCTTAAATTAATCCTAGCATTAAAACTGTATATTTTAACGAAAATCTGACTTCATACAAGCATAGAGATTAGTATCTAGATTGTTTATGAAAAATTTAATTGACTCTAATTGGTTAGTATTGAAGATATCACCAGACTTCGTTTGTATGCAGCGCGCATTTACGCATTCGGAATAAACTTCTCTTAAGAGGCTACTAAGGGATATGATTCTAAAGAAATTCTTTCTTGATGATGGATTTGACGTAATTAACCCGCTGACGGAATTGCCCCGCTCGAGTATATGCTTAGACAGGTAGTTAGTAGTTAAAAACATAGTTTCTGTCCACCTCTAAAACTATAGCGGTCGTGAGATTATGTACGTGTGTATGCATGGTCGTCATGTTCATTCCGCTCTGTTTACAGTGTTCTTGTGAGAAACTTGTGGATGTATGAACTCTACTCAATTGTATGTTTAATGTCTTTCTGACCAAAATAACAAGTTCTTGGGACTACATTAGCATTTTTTTTGTTTGAATGCAGTCGTGTTTAAGAAAATAACTCATAAACACATTATAAATAATGACAGACGCTGCGCTGAATGCATCGCGGCTCTGAGGTCATTGTTACCATGCAATTTATATTTAATTTACAAAAAAACAGCTAAGAAAAATCTTCTTCTTATCGTGTGGGTACCAAGCCCTGGTGTCAGAGTTTTTTCAGGTCGCCTTACGGCCTCTGACGTGGTTTTTATGTAACGACTACTATCATCAGAGATAGTAGTCGGGACCAACGGCTTAACAATCCAATTCAATACATTTATTTTGTGTCAGACCATAGATCCATAGAGGTGTTAGTAACAATGGCTTAAGATAGATTAACGTGCCATCCGAAGCACAGAATCATCTTTCATTTCGGACAATCAGGTGAATCAGCCTGCAATGCCCTAACCAACTGGGGAAAAACGCACCAAGTGACTAGGTGTCCCCCGTGGTAATCGAACCCACGACCTCCGTGTCAAGAGCCCAATGCTCTTAGCCATTAGACCACTGAGGCAGTCTAAGAAAAATTACAAACCTTTAAATATACTTCTTCGATAGACAACTACCAATTAGCACTAGAAGCCGTGGTGGTCCAGTGGCGAGTAACTCTGCCTGCCGGGTAGGAGGCGATGGTTCGATCCCCGTCCAAGCCGACTCGTACCAATGAGTTTTTCGGCATTTATGTACGATTTGTAACACTACCGGCTATTTGGTGAAGGAAAACACACAACAAATGTACAAACTGTCCATTATACGTGGCAACGTGCTCACTCCCCGTCACACTGGACAGAGTTTCGGTGCTACTAGTGAAATGTGGATTTTCTAAGGTTTCAGAATATCTCTGACTACACCCTCGGGGAATATACTACGCTGCATATGCTATGCTATGCTACTATTGTATATTATGTGTCATATGCTAAAAGAAGAGTGACAAGATGATATTAATGTGTGTGTACGTGGCAGGTTTACGCGTCCCCGAGCCGGCGCAAGATGGACACGAAGGGCGAGGGCGAGGAGATGACCTACCCACACATCTGCTTCATGGTCGACAACTTCGACGAGGTACCTACCACTAGTCTACCACATAGCTTGTTGTCCAGTACCTTTTGCTCGTCGAGATTCATGCTTCGGCATCGTTCCGGTTTTGAGGTAGGTAACCACGAAGTAGCCTGAGGGGGTGTGGTAACAAGTTGGTGGGAGGCAGGGAGTGTCCATTCTGTATGTAGTACTAGATACTCTTTTTATACTTCTTATCGTGTGGACAAGCCCTGGTGTCAGAGTTTTTTCAGACCCCCTTACGGCCTCTGACGTGGTTTTTATGTAACGAAAACTACCACCAGATATAGTAGCCGGGACCAACGGCTTAACGTGCCATCCGAAGCTCGGAATCATCTTTCTTTTCAGACAATCACTTGATTCGGCCTGCAATGTCCTAACCAGCAGGGGAAAAACGAACAAAGTGACATATCACTAGGTATCCCCCGTGGAAATCGAACCTACGACCTCCCTGTCAAGAGTCCAATGCTTTCTTATACTGCGGTTATAGTTTTGCTGGTTGTCCAGAGTGCGCCAAACATATCTGGTTCAGTTCCCACGTCACTCGGGGAGGCTTTCTATGAAAGTCTAAAATGAAATAAAATAAAGAATAAAAAACTAACCTCCAAAGAGAACGATATATTTCGGTACAGTTTGAGTTTTATAATTTGTCAAAAATTTATTGAAATATCTAATACGTAAAAAATATTCGTTTATCTTTTTCGTTTCTATGATAAAACGATATGAGTCATATCTACGAGGTTATATTGCATGTGTGTGTCTGTGTGTATGTGACATGATCCGGGTAGCTATCTGTTTTATCAGTTCTATCACCGATAAATGTTTGGTGTTAGCGAATCTGCTGTTAATGAAATTTCCAAAATATTATACTCGTACACCAGCAATACAAAAATCTATAAAACGTATATTTTAAAAGTTTATTTTAAAGTCTTCTTTTCGACTTTAGCTATCAATATTTTAATTTGTGCCTCGGCGTAATTTACAAAATCGGCCTAGAGCGTGTCGGACTCGCCCATGCTAGGGTTCCGTAGCCATTGCATAAGTAGAATAAGAAAAAGTAGTAGAATCGATATCTTACTTATTTTAGAAGTTAGAGAGGGAGGGGGATACCGTTTTCCTGGAAATAAAAAAATAAAAAAAAATATGACACTTTTCCAGGAGGAGAGGGGGGGGGGGGGGTTAAGCGTCGCGCGGAGGGGAGGGAGAGTTACTAATTTTAATGCACTCACCCATGGGCATAAACCAACAGCAGATAAAAAATTATATCTTTATGTCTTTTGTCGCGAAAAAATCAAGAATAAATATTCCTACTTCTTTTCTTTTCGTACGAAATGCAAATAAACCATTTTATGTTTGTTATTTTATTACGGAATTTAATTGAATACGTTTTTATATGTTATAAGAAATTGAAATCTATACAGATAATAAAATTCAAAACTTGGCTTAGATGTACATTGAAGGTAATTGCAAAAAAATTTAGGGTTCCTATTACTTAGTCCGTACTGTCTAAAAAAAAAACATGACTATGTTCAGATATTAAATAAGTATTTGTAAGTACTTTAGACGTAGTTTTGAGAAATGTAAAAAAATATAGATTCTGCTTTATGTTTTAATTTTATGGCAATAATATGCGAATTAGCTTTCTTAATATTTCTTTTTTTTTTATTCTCTTTATACAGGGTCCTTCTTAATATACTGACACTTTTTAAGGGGATGATTAGACGGCTAAACTGAACAAATTTCTTTATGGCACCAACATTTAAATCCCGAAAAAAATACAACTGCTCCATACAAAACTGCAAACTTACTCGAGCAAAATGTATGGGACAGCAGATTTTTTTTTCGCGATTTCAATGTTGGTGCCATAAAGAAAGTTGTTCAGTTTGACGGTCAGATCATCCCCTTAAAAAGTGTCAGCATGTAAAGAAGGACCCTATATTATTTCAGTGATCTACGCGTTCGAAGTCGCGGGCACGGCTAGTATAAGATAAATAGTTTATAATTATAAGTCGTAAACATACAGTTATCATAGTAATAAAAAGTTTTCGATTATATTAATGGTGACTGGTGGAACTAATTCATTGTTTAATCACGTGGTTTGTGGAGGATAGATGACGATAGAAATGCGGGCGCGAGCACGGGCGTGCTGCGGGTACAACGTGATAACAAATTGCTATGATTGGATGCCAATTTTATTGTACCATCTAATAGGGCCGGCGAGGAAGTCAAACTAATGTGATTATTTTGCGGAGATATTTATACATACATACAGTCGAGAGAGGGCCGTCCCAAGCACGTATCCCCGAAATCCGAATATTTGTATGGAACCATAGATTTAGTATATTTCCTGCTCTTTTCGGGTCTTCTCAATAAGTCGTCTTCCTCCATTCACCGTAACCGTCATTTCAGCGTTCATTCCTTTCATGTCATCTTGAACACAATCCATCCGTCTTTTTTTCTTCGTCCTCTCTTAAAAACGCTGCATAAGAAACCTTAATACTTAGTTGCCTCCTCGTACCGACAATAAGAAATGACGCGGTTCACACCTAATATTGGTGGATGTTATGGTAATAGCGTCGCGTGCGCAAGGTCGTGGTCAATCTCACAGCGCAGCGGCACTCCCACGCAGGAGGATTCATCTAACTCGGTCAAGTACACGTTTGGACATCTCTGACATAACTACCGTGTTCTCGCTTTAAGGTCACGTGCACTAAACGCTTCGGTTCATTTCATACGTCAGGTCAGGCAGGAAATAGACAGAATATTATTGTGTACTATGTAACACAAAACCTCAACGTGATACGTTTTCTATACCTAGCTGGCAATTTTACACATGAACTGTTTAAGTTTGTGTTGATGAAAGCTTAGAATTGCACCGTTAAAAAAGGGTTGGTAGTTGTAGCACAGTTTTTGTCCTCCTTGAAAAGAAATAAATAATTCTGTAACATCATCATCATCAGCCTCTTCGATTGATCGGCGGCAATCGACGGTTTGTCCATACAAAAAGCACGATTAGCATGGGACGCCGTATGCATCCTTTCGCATCGACATGGCGAACGGCGTCCCATGCTAATCGTGCTTTTTGTATGAACAAACCGTCTATCGCCGTCGATCAATGACGTTCTGCACGGTGAGGGTGTATGGGCGTTAGTCTTAACACGCTTGTACAGAATTGGTGGATTTCACACACCACATCCACTTCTTTAGCGTGCGCAGGTTTTCTAAAGATATTTTCAGTTTGGGAGCAGTAGGTTTACATAAATTATAAAAGCTTATTGTTACATGGCATGCCTGGATCCTTATGATTGGATTTCACATATCTTTCGCTCCTAGACGGATATAGAATAGAGACAAGTGCAAGCACTTACCGAGTGACTCATTTATTTGGCACTAGACCGTCGACTGCAGCAAAAAATGTTACGTTTCTAATAGAAAAACAGTAGACGGTCAGTTTGGCAGGCGACCGCGGTTTCAGAGCCAGGCCTGCAGCGTAAACAAACACATGGACATAGCTCGAGTGTATTGACATCACTGTTTTGTATAGGTACACAGTTATTATTATCTGCCGCGTTAGTTTTGTAACACCACTGGCTTTTCGGTGAAGGAAAACAACATGAGGAAACCTGCATGCTTCAATTACGAGTCATGTATTGTACCCACTACCCATTACATGTGGCGACGGGCTCACTCCCCGTCACACAGTACAGAGTTTCGGTACTACTAGTGAAACGTGGATGTTATGTGGTTTCAGAATATCTCTGACTACCCCCTCGAGTAATATCTTCGTGAGCATAATTATGCTATGCGTAAGTTTAGTACTTCCCATTATGAGTGGGGACTAGATAAGTCCTCCAGCTTCTACGTTTGATAGGCAATCATCACATGATAACAGCAGGACAGAATGTGACTGCCTCCTGGGTCATATGGTCAATGGTTAAGAGCATTGGGCTCTTGACACGGAGGTCGTAGGTTCGATTCCCACGGGGGACACCTAGTGATATGTCACTGTGTGTTTTTACCCAGTTGGTTAGGAAATTGCAGATCGAATCACCTGATTGTCAGAAAAGAAAGATGATTCCGTGCTTCGGATGGCACTTTAAGCCGTTGGTCCCGGCTACTATCTCTGGTGGTAGTCGTTACATAAATACCACGTCAGAGGCCGTAAGGCGGTCTGAAAAAACTCTGACACCAGGGCTACAGGCCCACACGATAAGAAGAAGAAGTTAGGTGAATTTAGACGGCTCGATAGCACAGTCGGTAGTGAACCTGCCTGCTGTGCCGAGGGTTGCGGGTTCGAATCCCGTAAGGGACAAATATTTGTATTATGAATATGAATATTTGTATCCGAGTCATGGATGTTTGTATCTATACAACGTGTTAATGAATAAGCGCAAAACCTCATACACCCCAACTGATTTATAACAAAATAATAAGATTGAAATAATAATTTCATTATTTTGATAATTCAATTTTAAAGTTATTCGCATTTTAAGCTTTCAGTCAAAAATGATTTGTTATCATTTCTGCAATGAATGAAAGCGCTAGCGTGCTCGTGGAAACATTTTAAGAATCTTGTGTTGGTAGTAAGTAGGGTGAGAGTGCTCGAGCGGTGGATTGAGATCGAGTTTAATAAATTTTAAAATTTTCAAACAAATTATTAAATATTTTGAAAAAAAAATCGTATGTTGAAAACATGATAATTCGATTCTGCTCTCGATTCTAAACAAACTACTTTCTAGTTTTGCGTTAATTCATTAACACGTTGTATATGTATTCTATATCGTTGTCTAGTCATCATAATACAAGTCCAGGCTAGATGTGACTAGATAATTTGTGTGACAATGTCCAAGATATTATTAATTTTTTTATTTATGTTGTAGTGCCCAAAGTAGTTTCATGTTTGGAACTATTTAATTTATTAAGATCCTATGTACCCATGAAAGCAACCAAGAAATGAATATGAATAATTTAGAAACCTGAAACTCAATATAATATTGAACTTTGCTACAACTGCACGGTAAAAATATGGCTATTAGTGTTGTATGTAATCATATACACTACAGGGTGAAATTGAAATCATTAGCATCCTTTTAAACTTAGAATCTACCCATCAAACTGAACAACTTTTAATATGGGAGCAAACCGATCGGAGCAAAAAAATCTGCTGTTGCATACATTTGAGTCGAGTAGGCATTGCAGTTTAGTATCGAACAGCTGTGTTTTTTGCTCACATCGGTTTTCTCCCATAGTAAAAGTTGTTCAGTTTGATGGGTAGACTCTTAGTTTAAAAGGATGCTTATGATATCAATTTCACCCTGTACCTACAGTCGACATCAGACATATCATAGCAAACAAGGTGGTCAAATATTTCCAAGCAGTTCTTATTTTCAATAATTTCTTTACACATAACCAATCAAAAATATCTGAACGTCTAAAACATCAAATGTAAACGCAGTCAGGGTCATAAACATCTGAATAGTTTTGAAAAAAAAAACCTTACTCCGTTGTTGAACATTTCAATTTTACATAACCTTGTAAAGAAATTAGATATAATTGGTAACATTTACTGTAAAAATTTTACGTTTTACTAGTAGCTAATGCTGTAATAAAAATTCTAATACATTTTTGTATCGAAGACGTTCGTCTTGAAGCACCTGACTCGAGACTAAATCCTCATAAAATATTCGTAAACTATTATTATCTACAATTATTACCTGTGCACCACAATTAGCCTTATTATGGAAAACTGATTGCATTCAATTACTCTGTAAATTGAACGATTTGTCGCTAACAATAGAGTTCGAAATAGTCTACCGTCTGAAGATCGACGAAAACACTAAAAGAATAGGCCGTGACTTGTTTTAGAAATAGAAACCTTAACTAAAACTGGCGAGAGTAGTGATTGCAATAGCTGATGCGTTTAGGTACAGAGTAAGGTGAATGAATAGGAATTGGCTATTTGCCAGTTTTCGGAAAGGTATTTTAAATTATACGTAGGTTTATTTTATACCTCTTTCATTTATCTTTAAATTATATTCTTAAAAAGTGTTATTTATTCGAAAAAACAATATTTTCATTCAGTAATTTGAGATTCGCGCGAAATAGCCGATCACGTGACACTTGACACTGTGACGTCATATTTCAATAAACAAAGTAAAGCTAACTACGACGCTTCAACTCACATGAAGTTTTATTGTTTGAAATGTGACGTCACACAATGCTCAAACATGGCCGCCCGCGTTAAGTTTTTTTTTAAATCCACAGATAAAAAGACTCTAATTTATTTTTGAAAAATAAAACATTTCCAAGTTACTTTAATGCAAAAAACTGATTGTATTATTATTGTGAACCTATAAGCTACTAAATCTAATATATTCAAATAACCAATTATTGACACGGTATATGCAATGTGTAGGTAGTTCGTCACGCACACGCGCCCGCGTCGACTTCAAACGCATAATAAAAGCTACCATAAAACCTTTTGTTTTTGATGTTATCACTATCAATCTGCAATTAGCACTCATGCGCATAGATTGGGTTGGGTTTTTATGTCCTTTTATGACCTTTTAGTAAATGCCTTTTACGTATTGATTGATTGATTGATTACGTATTTGGTTAAATTTGGAGATTTTGAGGACTATATAGGACTTACCGTGGTTGCCGTATGAGGTGACTACTAACTAAGCCTAACTAAGACTAAGCCACCCATTATCACTAATTTACTAAAAGTGGACCTAGGGCTGCTTGCTTAAAAAACATTTAAACAGTAAAAAGTAATTTAGTCAACTTTTAGGTATTTATGATATAAGCAAATGTATGTTTATGTTATTTCATAATTTTTAAAGTTACATGACAACTAGTGCTAAGAACACACTCGCAAAAATATGCTTTCTATTTAAAAAACCGCATCGAAATCGGTTGACCCGTTTGGGAGCTACGATGCCACAGACAGACCGACATAAGCGTCATATTTATAACACCCTTCTTTTTGCCTCGGGGGTTAAAAATTAAGTCGTGACAACGCTTCTGAAAACCCCGAAGCGGAATAAATATTATCGTTATTCTACTTGTGTATGTGTGTACGAAGATAACGGTATCAAAGTGTTGCCCGTTATAAATAATATTTGTTTGTCATGTATCATATAAACGTATTCGAATAGTATTATCGTGAAGTATGAATGAACATCAGATTCTCTAACTGTACATTTAAAATTAAACATCCTAGGTGTATAAATAGATGTTCGTGGGTTCAATGTGTAGCGACGACTCTATGAGAGGATGGGCCAGCTGCTGAGTCGAGTGATTCGGTTGAATCTACAGTCTGCTACCAAAGTAACGCTCCGCTCCAAAGATGTTTCAATAGAACGATGAAACATATAGGGTCCTTCTTTGTACGCTGACACTTTTTTATGGGGATGATTAGACCATCATACTGAACAACTTTCTCAAAGGGACCATCTTCGAAATCGGGAAAAAACAATCGCCTGTTCCATACAAAACTGCAATCTTACTCGACCCATTATGTATGGAACAACAGATTCTTTTTTCGATTTAGACATCTGCCCTTTAGAGAAAGTTGTTCAATATGATGGACTGACCATCGTCTTAAAAAACTGTCAGCATATTAAGTTGGACCCTGTATCAAGCATAAAATGATGGATCAGAGCTGTTTAAGTATAGTCGTTGTATGAAAGCATGGAAGATATAACATGTATGATATTTAATCATGTCGGCTAAGCATGGAAATGTCGGCAGTTTTTCCCTATGAGCAACGAGCACATACCGAGGAAAACTGGTGTACTGCAGAGTACTAAAGCCTTACAAGAACGCAAGACGTCAAGCTTGGGTAGCCCGCTGGGTTTAAAAAGATTACATTGTGTTACATCGCTTTTTTACCCGACTGCGCTACGCAAAGGAAGGGTAATGTGTTTATCAGCCTATGCATATTATGTATGTAAGTTTGTTCCTTTGTGGCACACTAGAGACCAAATGTGTGGGCCGATTTTGATCATTCTTACGTCAATCGATTTGTCTTAATCTTGCGAGTGTCAATAAAGACACGACACTAATCGAAATGCAATATGGCATCAATCAGACGCCATATTAAGAAAGAGAAAAATATTTAAGTTGATGAACTATATTGAGTGGGGTAACATTAAATAGGTATTTGAAAATCATCGTTAGGTTTCTCTTACCATTTTTCATTTCGAATGACCATTTAGGATCTATAACGATGTAAAGTTGAAAAATCTAAAAAGTGTAAAATAAAAAGTAAATTTAAAATCAAATTATCCGTCTTCGTTAAAAGTGAACTTAAAATAAAAAGTGAAAAGAAAACGCAGACGGATTTTTTATTTTTAAATATACTTTTTTTGTTGCATTGGGTAACAAGCACATTTCATACTCCAATTAGTTTACTATACTCCATCTTGTCTCATCAATCATCATCCACTCTGAGTGCAGGCAGATGTACGGCAACCTAAGGCAACCTTAGTGGGAGCCTGTACGTGTCAGTGTCACGTGGCCGGGCATGTGTTGATCTCCGCTCGACGATCTGTCCGTCATCGTTCGATACTACTTCAACTGGAAAGGCTGATTGATGATTTTTTATTGATAAATATAGCATTGTTCTTTTTTATGTTCAGGCGTAATTCATTGACCTCTAAAGTAATGAGGTTGTTGATGATGTACGTTTTATCGTGTGTTATGGTTTTGTGTGTGATTTGATTCACATATTTATTATATGTTTTAAAATTGATAGAATTAGTAAAATGGGTGATCATCATTTCAGCCTTTTTTATACGTCCACTGCTGGACATAGGCCTCCCCCAAAAGGGAGGTTTTGGCATAATCGCCACGCTTGTCAGGCGGGTTGGCGATCGCAGTTGGGTGTTAATATACTCGGAGAACGCTGTTGCCCATCCTCCGGTTAATCTCTTTAGTCGCCTTTTACGATACCCACGTACGGGCTGGGGTGGTGCAATATTCTTGGCCGGCACCACACGGCAGAAAAAAAAAGGGTGATACATCCAACAAATACAACGAACCACGTCAATCATGACGTGTCATTGAGTTTGTCTTGCCATTGCCTCCGTGTTGGTGGTGAGATCAGACAACCAGCATCGCGTTGGGATCAATTGAAAATTTAGGTACATCGAACTACTTATAAACTTAGATTTTGCTCACGGCCGCTACGTAGGTACGCGTTGAATCAGTTGATCTTTGATACTGTAATTGTCAATCAGAAGAATCGTGGAATATATAAATGCACAGACTCAGCTCTTAAACTGTTTATAAGATATATGAACAATACAACAATGGTAATAGTTTAGTTTTGATACTTAATATAGCTCCAGTAGGGCGATAATCGGGTCAGAATGCCCGGAACGGCGGGCGCCCTTGTTATCGTGGCATTTGCTTTTGAAACAAACTATTGAAGATAATATTACTTTTTCGTGGATAAGACTGTCTTTGTGCTTGAGTAATAAGTTTCCAGTAGTTCCGCCTATCTGACAGTCTGTCGGAGATAAAGAGATGTGTCTGAGAAAACGGCTTGAATTATTAGAACACTAGTCTCCAAATGCGTCTTATACTTTCGTAGTGAGAAGATAAACTAGAGACCTGATAGATAAACAATTTATTTGCATACGTAACACACACATAATATTACAGTTTACATACAAGTTGACAAAATAAGAATTCAACGCAATACCAATAGAAAATAGGTCGTAGCTCAACATAGGGTTATAGGCCTGGCTCGAAAACAGGATTTTGATTTTTAGACGAAACCATTTTAGTAGTAGTCACATGCAGAAACCAAGGAGTGATCTATATATTTAATAAGATTGTAAATTTGGCGTGGATGTCCATAAGCGATTTGCAAAAATATTCATTGAGGGTGTTTAGACCGTAAATACGTAATGGAGTGTAATATGACTATTTTTAGAAGTTTATTTCTGTTTGACTGTCTGTCTGTTTGTTTGCGCACGCATCACTTAAAAACTCCTGAACCGATTTGGATAGGGTTCACAGAAACATAGGGCTTAGTTTTGATTAACATTAAGGCTTTGCTTTATCGCAATCGGTCCACTCAATTAAAAGTTATGAGTATTTAAAGTCAGTGGTCCGCGCGTCCGTCGTGAGTAATAAATAAATAAGGGTAAGTTTAATTGCACTTGGGGAAGAATTTGTTTATATTTTTAGGAACACTACAGAATGTTCACTACAATATTATTCGCTTAACCTAAATATACTAAAAGCGAAGCGAAACAATAATAATTCACTTCGGAAAAGTCTAAACATTGCCGGGAAATCTATTTTAGTATCGTTTGTTACCTATATTCGCAGGAAATCCAGTATGTTGTTTACTTTGTTAATGTGGAGATGAGTGAATCATTACGGTACAAGTGTGGCTCATTGCGTGGCACGTGTGGGGGGAGGGGGGTCCATAGTTCGTACTGGTCGCATGTCAGTGACTCACGAGTGACGTCGTGGCACAATTAGCCGTGTGACGATGACGAGGGGCCGGCCGTACGATCGTACGAACGATTAGTCAGTATTTTAAACTGAATGTTTACCAGCATTGTGCAAGCAGTGTGCAGCTGGACTCACTATTTAGTTTCTGAAAAATAGTGATTCTATTTATAACATGCGATGATAGCATTTTAAGGGAACATAATTCGGAGGGCCCCATACAAACGAAGTCTGGTGATATTTTCAATACTAAACAATTATAGTCAATGAAAATTTTCAGAAACAATCTAGAAACAAATCACTATGCTTGTATGATGTGAGACTTTCGTTAAAATTTATAGTTTTAAAGTTACAGTGCTTCAAAGATTTCCATACAATTCTTAATTTAATTCTAGCATTAAAACTGTATATTTGACTTCATACAAGCATAGAGTTTAGGTTCTAGATTGTTTCTCCAAAATATCATTGACTTTAATTGGTTAGTATTGAAAATATCAGCAGACTTCGTTTGTATGCAGCGCGATTTTACGCATTCCGAATAAACTTCTCTTAAACAGGCATTGCTACCCTATACTAATTTTGTCGAAAGTGGCTTAGATGTACGCTTAGTTAGGTGTACACCTGGGACTGCTCTCCCCTTTAGAGATGGCGAGGTAATTGTATGTACGTTATAACATGCTACAAGAAACGTTACGATCACTGTAGATATCACACAAAGTAACATTTGAACGTTGTTGATACCATTCCATCATAGAATAGAATATAAATAGTGTATGACAGTTATAGCGGGAATGGTAGGTTGCTAAGAGGCGCGTTGCCAAGCGAAGAGGCCGGCGCCCTCCACGCGTAGGCCGGGAGCAGCTCCAGCTATCATCTGGGTCACACTATATGTCTAGTTTTACTACTATAAGACCTATTTGTTTTGGATTATACAGATGCAGGTTCTCTTTAGGTGAAGGATTTTGTTTTTTGTTTTGATAAATTGATTGCTGGTATTATGAATATGTACGAAAGAAACGACGCAGAGTAACAAAATTCTTGTGTTGGGTCAAGCACCTAAGGTTTGTTTGTCAATATTACATATATTATTTTCTTTTGCAATCATTTTGTGGGATCTGTGATATTCGTTTGAATCTAGACAATTCCAATCTCTGCCTACCTATATTCTATGCCATCTTCTGTCCCTCTGAAAATTTCATGTTCCTAATCGGTACGGTTAGCTCCAACCGTCGCTGAGCTGCAATCGCGGTAATATTAGGTGATTGAACCGTGATTGGACTACGTATGAACCATAACTTTTGACACATTTAGTATTGCGCTAATCGCGGTACTGCTCTTGACAGCCGTTAGAGCCGTTTTGACAGATCGCTCAGACGTTAAAGGCTGTCAGTTACATGGTTTAGCGCGATGCGGAATTCTGCACAGTTGAATAATAGGTAATTGGATTGCAATGTGATTAGAACTGAAATTGGATAAGAATAGAACTTCGATGTTTTAACTTGTACAACAACGACATGTAACAAATGAAGCAATCCTTTGACCATTACCCACATCGGCTGCCTCTAAATAAATCGGTGGCCTGAGGAGATTAACTCAATTGGTGCAGCTGTTCGGGGCAATTTGTTGAGGGGGCGGAGTAGAGTAGGGGGCGGTCGAATCAATTGTGCCACAGTCAGAACAATTAACGTTTATCATATATTGGCTCTCTGATGGGGCGATAACGGGTGATATTTGTATTTGACAGGGAATATGAGCCAGGCGCATTTAGGTTCATTAAACTGGTTTTATTTCGTTGTTTGATGTTTATTCGAATAATATGGTATATGAAACTTTTTATGGTATGAATATGCTATAAAATGCATTATTTTGCGATAGACAGTCGATGCTACGAACGAGTCGAAAAAAATGTCACTCAGTCTAGGCTGATAAACCCTTTTACACAGAGCACACACTCTTACCTAACCTAAGAAAGTTGACCCGTTTTGTTTTAGTACATTAGATGCGTGAGGCTCTATCTTGACATATAATTAATCTACGATTTTTCCCATGCCCGTAGCGTGTGACGAGCTAACGGAGAAAATGGTCTCTGCCTACTCCTGTGAGAGATTTGACGTGAGTACCAAGGTAGAAGCACGACACAAGCCTCCTCTCACGAATAAGCATCACACTTGAGCATTATTTAGTTCTTCTTTGGCATTAAAATCGTGGCAAAGGGATTTGACAATCAGCTTTAGAAAGTTGCTGATTGCCCATGGTGTGCCGAAAGTAACGGGGGTTCATTCACTTGGGGTCCTTGTGGAGGTTCTCTCAGTAACTTAATATGTCTAACAAACGGCCTAACACCTGTCTAAGCCTGTGTGGAAGTCCTTGAACGGGAAGGCTAACCTCTCGGTATTGTTCGGTGACAATGCAGCGTCCCGCGGTGACTACTGACTGCACAATGCACATGACACAACTGCGGCGACGGTTACATACGAGTACGTCGCTTGCATTTAGTTTTGGTTTGTGATCGTGTGACGTACTTTTTTAACGTCATTGCGTCTTCCTCTCTGAATCATACGTGACTGGGCAATCGTCAAATGCCTGGAAGATGATGTGTCTATGCGCAACGGGATTTTATGTCGGGTAGACTTGGGTCGGCGTCTTTAAGATATTTTACATATAATACATAATTGCAGGACATCAATCATCAATTCATCAGTAGTCAAGACAGAAACATCCATCCTGAAACTCGAAATGTGCTTGATGAATTCAGGGCGAGTCAGTAAAGGAGAGTAGAGTCTGGAAGTTTAGGCAGGCCTGTCTCACTCCACAGCTCAGGTACGCTTGAAGCCGATCCCCACCGAGTGGTGAATGGCAATAGGTTAGGTATATCGTATTAAATTCTTTGTCAATCTCATTAGACTTGCCGCCATTTTGTGAGTGGTCAATGCGAGACTTGAAAACCCTAGCAATGTCACGCTACCAGCACGTGAAAGAATGAAAGAGGGAGTCTATCAAAAGGAAGCTTTCATGTCTAATGACTCGTTTCATTTTTTGTTTGCACGCGCGCCGTTGTGACGGTTGGTAGGTTATTCGCGAATTGTACGATAGTACGGGTGCGAATAGCTTTGCACCTTATGTGGGTATATTTGGAAATGAATTAAATCAGTCATAGCCTAACGCTCGTGTTTGACTCCCGTGTCCCTGCGTCTCATAAAACATGACATGGCGCAGTCGGTAATTAAATAAAGATAAAAGTGTTGTTCTTGTGTACGAGGTGAAATACAAATAAGTGCGTATTAAATGTCGAGTGAAAGTGATAGTGAACCGGAATTATACGAGGAAACAGAAAATACGAGCACAAAGATGGAGTCCATTTTGCAACCGCCGCAGTCGTTCAAATTTGAAAATAATTTATCGAACGTAACATCAGGAAATCTTAGCAGGGAATGGGAGAAATGGAAAAAATCGTACAAAATATATTGTGAAGCCTGTGAGTTGGCAAATAAAAGCAATAAAACACAAATCAACATTTTGTTACACATCATCGGTGAAAAATGTCGTGATGTCGCTGAACAGTTTCAGGGAGAGTACAAAACAACAGAGGAGTTGCTACTGAAGTTCGACGCGTTTTTTATACCGAAGAAAAATCTCGCAGTTGAAAGACAGAAGTTTTTTAAAAGAGATCAAGAGGAGTTAGAATCGGCTGAGCAATACGTTTTTGAATTGAACAAGATGGCGGTCAGTTGCGAATTTAAAGATTTGCGAGACGATCTTGTGTGTAGCCGGTTAATATGTGGGTTAAAAAACGTATCTTTATCTGAAAGACTATTGCGGGAACCTGAAATAACATTAGGAAAAGCTCTGGATATCTGCAGGTTAGCGGAAATGTCTCGAATGCAAGCTTTAAACATGAAGACGGAAAAAGAAGATCATAGTAACCAGGTACACGAGATAACAAAGGAAAATACGCGTGATTCAGAGGTGCACTGGATAAGCCGCGGTCGACCACGGCCGGCACAGCGTCAGCCCGGCACGAGCCCGCGCCCCGGGCACCGGCCCGCGCTGCCGCGCCACGATCCTTCCGGCGCCGGCGGCGGCGCCTGGCCGCGCACGGGCCGTCACCCGGATGCTGACGCGCCCGGCGGTCCGTCCCGGGCTCACGCCATCCCCGTGTCCCGACGGGGTGAAAACAGGCAGTTTGTCAACAGAAAGTGCGGTAATTGCGGGCGAGTACACAAACGGAACGAGTGTCCAGCGTACGGCCAACGTTGTGTGAAGTGTGATCGTATGAATCACTACGCGAGGATGTGCAGAGTCTATGCGGTGCACGAGGACTCCACCGATCAGGTACAAAATCAGATTAATAATAGCTGTAATGATTGGCTCGTTGAATTATTGATTAATAATGCGCGTATAAGTTTTAAGCTAGACACAGGAGCTGACGTAAATATTTTACCACTTAGATTTCTCAATAGCATCAATGTTTCCGAAAGAGATTTAATTAGTACGTCATTGAAATTACAGGGCTATTCAGGGGCTAGTATCGCGGTGATGGGCAAGTGCTTTTTGAAAGTGCTTTATAAAAAGAACATATTTATTTTAGAATTCATAATCGCGGATGTAGACTCTCCACCGATATTAAGCCGAAATTCATGTGAGGAGTTACAGTTAGTTAAGAGAGTAATGTCTGTCCATCAGAAAGATCAAAACAGTAAAACCATTTTAAACGAATTTCCGAACGTGTTTATAGGCATGGGTTGTTTGCCTGGCGAATATAAGATACAAATCAAAGAGGATGCTACGCCGATTGTACACGCACCTAGGAAGTTGCCTGTCGCCATCAGAGATCAAGTCAAAGTTAAGCTGATAGAGATGGAGAAGGAAGGCATAATTTCAAAAGTAGAGGGCCCTACAGATTGGGTTAATAGCATGACGGTAGTAAAGAAGCCTAATGGTGATTTACGCATATGCCTGGACCCGCGAGACCTTAACAACGCGATCAGGCGTGAACACTTCAAGCTGCCTACATTTGAAGAGATAGTGACCAAACTATCAGGTGCAAAATATTTTAGTACTCTAGATGCAAAACAAGGATTCTGGCAAGTAAAACTACACAGCAGCAGCACGGACTTGTGTACATTCAACACTGCATTCGGGAGATACAAGTTCCTACGCATGCCATATGGCATCTCATCGGCATCAGAAATATTCCACAAACGTTTGTATGAACATTTAGATGACATCGAGGGGGTAATTCAATTTGTAGATGACTTGTTGGTATATGGGGATACGAAAGAAAATCATGACCGGAGACTACGCACAGTACTAAAGAGATGTGAAGATATAAATATAAAGCTGAACATACAAAAATGCAAAATTGGGCTGACAGAGTTAACATACTTAGGTCACAAAATTACCAAGGACGGTGTCCGTCCTGATGATTCGCATATAACGGCCATAAAAAATATGCCCACGCCCGCTAATGTAAAAGATTTAGAAAGATTTTTAGGACTTGTGACTTATGTGGCCAATTTTATACCGAACTTGTCGGAAAAGACTTGCGTCTTGCGGGAATTGCTTAAAAAAGAAGTCGAGTGGCACTGGGACAATAGACATGATCAGTGTTTCCAAAACATAAAGAAATCATTATTTAGCCCACCAGTGTTACAGTTCTATGATCCAGAAAAACCAGTGGTAATATCAGTTGATGCCAGCAAAAATGGACTAGGAGCATGTTTAATGCAAAACAAATTGCCAGTCTGTTATGCATCAAAGTCTTTGACAAAGACTGAACAAGCATACGCCCAGATTGAGAAGGAATTGTATGCGTGCGTATATGCATGTGAAAGATTTTATACATACATATACGGGCGGACAGAAATAACAATAGAAACAGACCACAAGCCCTTAGTGAGCATTATTAATAAACCCTTAGCAAGTGCACCCGCGCGCTTGCAGAGAATGTTGATGCGATTACAGCCGTACACATTTAAACTTGTTTACAAACCAGGCAGATATCTGTACATTGCAGATACGCTATCGCGTGCAGTTGCACCAAGCGCGGAGCCGGTCGCCCCCCTGCCCCCACGTGACCATTATGACGCGCAGGCTCAAGTGTGCGCGGTTAGCGCTAGCAACTCGCTGACAGATTCACATTTTTTAGAAATACAAAAATGTACAAAACAAGACGCAGAAATGCAAGAATTAATAAAAATAATAAAACGAGGTTGGCCGAATGAAAAAAGTAAACTAAATGGTGACATACTGAAATCATTTTGGGATTGTAAAGATGAGCTCGTGGTCGAGTTTGGCATCGTATGGAGAGGGTGTAGGGTTATTATACCCAAATGTATGCGCAAAAACATGTTACGAAAACTACACACCAGTCACTTAGGTATTGAAAAATGCAAGCTTAGAGCGCGCGAAGTTATGTATTGGCCTAACATGAATTCTCAGCTTAAAGATTACTTGTCGCATTGTCAGGCGTGCCTAACAAACAGAAGACAGAACACGAAAGAACCCTTGATTCCACATGAAATACCTGACAGACCATGGTGCAAAGTGGGTACGGATATTTTTCACTACGGTGGCAAATCATACCTAATTGTAGTAGACTATCATAGCAAATTCATAGAACTATCAAAATTAAGTTCATTAACTACGGACAATGTAATCCGGAAATTAAAACTCATATTTAGCAGGCAAGGTATACCAGAGATAGTTATGTCAGACAATGGCCCGGAATTTTCGTCAAATGCATTTAAGGAATTCTCGATAAATTGGAAATTTCAACACATTACGTCATCACCAAGATATCCACAGTCAAACGGACAAGTGGAGCGTACCATACAGACAGTAAAAAATATAATGAAAAAAACCGCACATGATCAATCAGATTTCGGTTTGGCATTATTAGAATATTTAAACACACCAATTAGCAATGAAGTACCATCCCCGGCAGAGCTATTGTACAACAGGAAACTACGTAGCATCGTTCCATGCACTCCGAGTCTGCTGAAGCCAAGAATACAACACGAAACCATTAAAAAACTAAAAAATCGTCAGCAAAATCAAAAGTTTTATTTTGACCGAGGGTCCCGAAAATTAACACCTTTCAGCATAGGCCAGAGAGTAAAAGTAAGAATAAATGACAGTTGGCAATCGGCTAAAGTAACTGAAATAGTTGGACAAAGGTCGTACATTGTAACATTGACAAATGGAAGCAAATTGAGACGTAACAGAAAACATTTAATATCAGATTCAAACAGAACTTGCTTATCATCGCTTACGCATTATAACTATAACTATGATGATATAGACGTAGGCACTTCTCAGGTCGTTAGCTCCCGTGGACCGGTTTTGCAATCAGCTGATTCTAATGCTTATCGTACTCGTTCCGGCAGGACAGTGCGACCTCCTGATCGGTGGGGAGACTCCATAAATCAATAACGGTGGTTTGCAGTGAAACCAGTGCCAGTGAAATAAAATGAACAGTTAAAAATAATATACCATAATGATTAATTAGGTATAATCATGTTAGGAATTTAAAGATACAATTACTTATTCCTAAATTATTAAAAATTTAGTGTCAAATTAATTATTGTATACTGTAAATGATAATACTAACATTATTCTTAAGTGTACAATTTAATCAAATTATAATACTTACTAATTTAAATGGAACTATTTATTATTATTATTTTGTGTTTGTATTTGTTAAGTAGAATTATATCCTATTCATAAATTCAATGCATGTATTATGTAATTCAGAAATCAATTTCAATTTACTATTCCAATAATCGTAATTATTAAATTGTTAGTTATTTATCCGGTACCATCGCCATTATTTTTTGCGATAAGGGATGGTGAGGATACAGATAAGGAATGTTACAATAGTGTGTATGATGATTTATATCAAGGTCGAGCACTCTTATAATTTTGCATGGTCCTATTACAAATAGAAGTTTAGATAATCGTTGCTCAATATATGTATGTTCTCATGTTACTGTAATTCAATACCCAGATAAGATAAAATTATATAATAATTTTCCTCATTAAGTAGAAGATGTAAAATAGTTTAAGAAGGGGGTTGTGGGTATATTTGGAAATGAATTAAATCAGTCATAGCCTAACGCTCGTGTTTGACTCCCGTGTCCCTGCGTCTCATAAAACATGACACCTTATTGCTGTGCAGAGAGAGTCGCTATTTATTTAAATCTGTTTTCGAAGTGATCCTTCTGTACACCTGTAGGTACAGGGTAGTTTAGGGGTTGAATTTTGGACAGATAAAAAATATATGGTCCGTGGTACCATTTATTGCAAAAGACTACCACACTGTCAGTCAAGTCATACAATTACAAGGTCTGATGATCATGGCATGGCAATCCGGCATGCCGTTTATCTTTTTTGCTCGCTGCTATACAAAACAGATTGATTAAATTTGTCCTTGATTTGTTCAGAGATCTCTTACAGTGATGTCATCAGCTAATTGGTATCGACTCTCAGAACTACAAATAGTTTGAATACGCCCTCTGACTTGTGACTCACATGTTTTCGTTTACTGAACCTATTAGCTTATGATTATTATTCATTTATTATTAACTTGTATCGTTAACCGTATCGCGTTAGAACAAATATACCAGAATGCTTCTTTCGCATGCCACTATACAGGGTCCTTTTTAATATGCTGACACTTTTTAAGGGGAATGACCAGACCGTCAAACTGAACCACTTTCTCTATAACTTCATAATCGCGAAAAAAAATCAGCTGTCCCATACATTTGGCTCGAGTAGGTTTGTAGTTTTTTATGGAACAGATGTTTTTTTTTCCCGATTTCGATGTTCGTCCCATAGAAAAAGTTGTTCAGTTTGCCGGTCTGATCATCCCCTTATAAAGAGTCAGCATATTAAGAAGGACCCTATATGTAACTGCTGTTTTAAGGAATATAAAGACGGGACAGAAAAAAAAGAGAAATATTCACTAGATAACTTGACAAAGGTTTTTTACGACGGAGAAAAATATGCAATTGTTTTCTCTTTCGTTGTTCGTTCGTTAGTCATCCTCCGCTGGATTTCATCGTCTATTGTTGTGAGTGGTCGCACCTGCACCGCAACGACATCGCTACTGAATTGCTGCGTTTTTTTAACTGAGCGTTATCGCCGCGACACTAATTGACCTCAGAAATATAGCTGTGATAACGCGGCGATGTGATTGCGACGATACCGGTCCGTCAACACCTACGCTCAAAAATAGCTTGTGTTATTGGCTCTTTGTGACGAAGTGGCTTGTGTGATCGCTTCGTGTGAGACAATTAATATTTTTGTCAACATACTTGCTCGTAAAGTGGCTCTTATTGCACCGCTTTTAGGTACATAATGCAGCTTAACTTTTTTTCCAAAATTCAAACTTTTTTCTGAATAAATTAATCTGCTTTAGTTAAAATATGATAAATAAACGGTTTATTTCATCAATTTATTTTAGTTAACAAATTAACATTAATTTGTGTTATAAATATTAAGTTTATAACGATTGTAATATTACGCTGTTTGTAACAAAATATCGTTGGTTGAATGTCCCGCCTCGGCTGTAATGACCAACTTTGCTCACTTGTATCGTAATTTATGTGTTGTAATGTATGTGTTATTCTTCATCTTAGTGGTGGTCCCGTGTGTAGTGGGTCAAATGTAATGTAGTTGTAGATGAATGTCGGTTAGGGAGGCGGGTCAATGTCCGGCTAGATAAGAGTGTTGTTCAGTGTAACGATGGTATCTGCGAAGGACGCCCGCAGCCCGCTGCCCGCTCGGTGCTCGGTGCTCGGTGCACGCTATCGCTATCGCTATCGCGATGGAGTGCTCGTTTCGTTTCGGCTGCGATAACCGACGTATTATTATTAAGTCTTCTAGAAATATCCACATTTTTTACGACTGCCTTTTTAAAGGTAGTAAACACTAAATTGATCATCACCAGTCTATACATATACGTCCCACGGCACAGGCCTAAATAAAATGTATAAAAATAAATAATTATTATTATTGTATCTTTTACGGTATTTTTAGAACTTTTACTAAAGCCATACGCATTCAGAAACTCAAAAGCCGAATTGGTCCCTCAAAGGACACGGACATTATTTCACGGGCCGTAGTCCGGACCTTTGGAAGACTTGCGTGGGGACACAGATCCAAATCGTAGAGGCTCCTTTGAGACACTTTTATCTAAATGCGATAGGATGCACCAACCGTGGTCTATCTCTGAATGCATTATGCAAAGGCACCAGAAGACATCCCATATTCGGTGCAGAGACTATTGTAGAAAGGACAAAAACTACTCGGGTTATGGGGGTGAACTGGGTGGGCTGGGAAATGTGTGTTATTGCGGAGAGACTGGACGCCTGCCGTAACAAATGTCTCTATTTTATCAAAAATGGCAGACGGAGACTGTCCAACTCATTTAATGGGCTTATTATTATCACATTTTGTCTATCTTGGACATTGTCACACAAGTTATCTGGGTACCATTTGCAGTATCTAGTAAACTAATGCTCAACTATAACTTTAAAGTTGAAATCTATTGAATTATGAGGATGATACAAGCATACATACATACGCTCACGCCATTGTACCATGAAGATAGGCAGGTACTACGGTCACACGCTACTATTCTGATAAACTTCTTTCTTTTTCTAAAACTTGTTGTAAATAAGTGATTTGTTTATTTGATTTGGTAATGTGTTTTTTAGACAAATATATAATTCTTAAGATAAGGTCGATCAGAATATTAAAATATCGCTGATAAAAGATGGAAGTTTTTATGAGGTCTTAATAGGAACATTTCCTTTGAAAAACAGTAGATTTATTGTGAATGACATCCGTGACTTAAATAACATTCACCTTAATAAAATAAACTATTAGACTCATAAGGATTGGGAGTCACAACGCGAGTGGGTTCGCGGATGGTCGTGTAAAATAGTTTGTTTCGAGTTGGCCACGAGGCTCGGCCATTTTGTACTAACTACAATGTGTTTTTGTTCCTAAAGCAGTCCTTGAAATACGCCCAAAATCCAAACTACATTAGCAGAAATGTAGAGCTTAAAAATTATCTTATCTTATCAATATGGATAATAATGATTTTCCGTATGACATGACTTCGCCTTTCACTTTCCTTCAATGATCACATTCTAGCTATCGAACCATTTAAAGTGCTTTAATCTAGTCTAGACTTGTATTGTATAAGTATTATGTAGACCAGACTATGATATACAATACATAGATAAATACAAACAACCATCCATGACTTGGGTACAAATATTCGTATTCACAATACAAATACAGGGACTTTCTTAATATGCTAACACTTTTTAAGGGGATGATCAGACCGTCGAACTGAACTACTTTCTCTATAGCACCAACAACGAAATCGCGAAAAAAAAACAGCTTTTCCATACAAAACTGCAAACCTACTTGAGCTAAATGTATGGGACAGCTGATTTCGATGTTGGTGCCATAGAGAAAGTGTCAGCATATTAAGAAGGATCCTGTATATTCGCCGTGAGGGATTCGAACTCGCGACAGGGCAGGTTCAGTAAAAACTTAGTTATCGGACCGTCTTAACATTTTAGGTGTACAATTAAAGTGTCTCCTTGTCTCTCTCAGGTGTTCTGCGACATAGTTGTGCGTGACGGTGAGATGGTGTGCGTGGAGCTGGTGGCGCGGGGGCGGGGGTGCGGCGCGCAGGCCGTCATCTTCCTCGGCTCGATCCGCTACGACGCGCTCACCAGGGTCTACGACTCGCGGGTGAGTCCAGTGCTACGCGCTACGTACGGTAGAGGGGTGGCCTGCTACGTGCTACGAAAGTTTAGTGTATTGGCTACGGGCGAAGTGGATGTTGGGAACTGTCAAGTCCGCAGCGCACGCTTTGGCAGTTTTTTGAACTATTGTCGGTGAAGCTGTGTCAGATTTGCTTGAATCTATTCAGATCCGCACTCTGACTCAACAGTACAAATCTACTAACATAACATTTGTCAGGGATGTTTTTATTGCCATCCCATTTCCAATAGCAAAGAAATTTTTAGACTATTTTGAATTACAGAAACAGAGATTTGAAACACTTCCTCTAACTTCTTCTTAGAACAGCTTTAGTTACATCCAAGATATATAAGTCGGATGGATATCTTTCTGACGAATTATATTTTTATAGAGAATTGGCCAGTAAGCTATACTATAGGAATCTTAAAATCTTTTCATTCTTATTTGAAAGTAAGCATGGGTGATCACAAAAAAAAGATCAGGCCAGGAATCAAACCGCTGCCTCGTGATTGAGACGCAAGCTCTCTTCCGTATAGGCTATAAACGCTCTTTAGTGTATGTATCGGAAGATATGGTGCTTATGGATGCACGCACAATGAGGGCTAGATCCTCACTTGCAGTTCAAGAGTGCAGGCGTTTGCGAGTAATCTGCCTCGTTCTGGCGAACGATGTTTCTGATCCACAGAAAGGGATAGAACTACGACGGATTGCTGTTCAGGGAGCCTTAATCCCAGTTTTCCAACACACAATAAAATAATAATGTTGTATTTTGCTTGAATCCGTGACAAAAACATACATGTTAAGTTATTTTGGGCCTTCCCCTGATAGAGAGCATCAGAGTTTCTTCGTCAGCGCATGCAATTTTCCTCACAAAGTTTCCCTTTCCAAAAGTGCCAATCAACATAAGATCTAAAAACAGCACGATATAAACAAAACTCTTTGATAACTTTTAACTTGTAGGACAAATGAAAATTTACGTCTCTGCTATCTGCTATATGCTATATCTCCCGTCTTGATTATTACATTCCAATCGAACATCCATTTGATATTGGCCAACCAAACGTGAATTTAATCCTTCGACATTGTTTTAGCTAACATAAAATAGTATTCTTAAATCTTAAGCGTATAATTATTACTATAACCTTAACACCTTTGTTTTAATAATAGTAGTTCACCGGCATTGAACCCGCGACCCCAAACCTCGCGCTCTGTTAAATGATCCGTACAATAACAATTATACTAAACGAATAGTAGTGTAGTTTAGAAATCCGGTACAATACATGAGGAGCTCAGGAGCTGGAGAACGGGTGCGAGTGGGACGCAACAGGTGTGACGCAAACGAGCTTGTGTTTCTCTTCTTTTTTTTTAGAATTCGGTATGTCAACTTTTTTTTAAGGGTTGAATTGAAAACCATTTCGAGATAATTATCTCAATAATAATATTTACTATGACAGATATTTTAAAATAAAAGGATTAAAGATATTTTTAATAAAATAACGTCGTTTTTCGGTCCGTCCAGTGACGTCACTGGAAAACCTGTGAACTCCTTGGTAAACTTAAAATCAACTTAAAATAACTGGCCATTATGAATAAAAATAAATTAACAATGTCAGAATTTGACATTCGATGTTGCCGTTTCTGTTTACAGCATAGAATTAGAAAGAGAAAGCAGGATTTTTTTAAAAATATATCAGTACCTAGTTTTTCTCCATGGAGTTCGAATTATTTTCTCTTCATCATGTTTGCATTTAGAGATTACAGATCACAGTATTTTAAAAATTAAATGTATATTGATAAACTCGATGAATCGTATTAAAAATTAAATTAGTTTCTTAAAATTATGTCTTCTATGCGTAAAAAATATAAAATAAAGACTAAATAAAACTTGATATACCGAATTGTAAAACACGTTTTACTAATTAATAGTTTACATTCGAGGATAATTTTGAAATTTAAACTATATTAATATTAATACAAAGAAATAATGAAAGATAAAGATTAAAAGCGACGCAGTGTTACTGCTGTAATCGCCTTCCAATCGTGGCAGATAATCTAAATCCTCGGCCTTGTGGCTTGTAACGTCACAACTCACGACAACTTATCTCAACATTAATTCCTTTTTAGGGTTCCGTAGTCAACAAGGAACCCTTATAGTTTCGCCATGTCCGTCCATCTGTCCGTCTGTCCGCGGCTTAGATGCTTAGTACAAGAAAGCAGTAATTTGACATGGGTATACATATTAATCACGCCGATAAAGTGGTAACATTAAATCTTGAAAAAAAAAATTGTATTCCCTCCCCTACACAAAAAGTGGGGATGCAATTTATTTTCTCGTCTATCCCATGGTGTGGGGTATCGTTGGATAGGTCTTTTAAAAATATTGTAAGTGTGAAAAAAACATTTTTGGATTTAGGGATCCGTTAGCGAAATATTAAGCTTTAAAGTGCAAATTTTTGTTAGAGTCAAGTGTCCCCCTGCAAGCTAAACGTGGATTTCTGGATACTTGACAAATTCACGGCAGTAGTTTATATAATGAAGTTAAAAGTTAAACTATCACCGCTAAGTAGGCTTTACAAGTTAACGAGTCATAGTCGACCAACATTTAAAATGTACTTTTTAGACTTTATTAGCCGTCAAACCGTAGTATAAAACAAAAAGCCCCCTTCTAAGTGCGTATATTGAGACGGGTAACTACGGAACCCTTCCCTGCGCGTGGCCCGACACGCACTTGACCGGTTTTTTTTGTTCTAATCGGATAAGTAATTAGCACTGAATCCACCCGACTCACACTCGCTGTTATCAAGCGGAACAGAATGTTGTTTCGCGTGGTTTTGTGTCGACCGCGGCCTTGGCGGGTAGTTAGCGAAGTGACTCCACGCTCGATTGCGTAATGGAAAATGAATGTTTATGGCTTTTGACTCATTTGCGTAGTCACTAGTCAGTGATTTCCTACTTGGGGCACAGACCACCGACGTTTAGAAATGTTGATGTAGGGTTAGAAAGAGAAGGCTGGATTTTTATTTAAATATGTACATCAGCCCCCTGAGACAAAATGACATTCTATTGGCGTTGACGCTAGTAGAAAATTACAGAATGTATGGATTTGACATTAGCGATCGAAACATTTTGACGTTTGCGTTCGTCACCATACGTCAAGTCCATACATTTTTATGTTTTCTACAGTCGTTAACGCTAATCGAAAGATAATTTGTCTATAGGCCCAGTACCTACCTAGTTTTTCTCCATGGAGTTCGAATTATTTTGTCATCATTTTTGCATTTAGAGATCACAGATCAAAGTAATTTAATAATTTAATGTATATTGATAAACTCGATGAATCGCAATAAAAATTAAAATGGTTTCTTAAAATTATGCCTTCTATCCGTAAAAAATATAAAAATGAAGACCAAAAAAAATTTAATTTACATACCGATTTTTTATTCATCATACGCTACTTATACGACCGACTACGCTAATGTCCGTACATTTTAATTTTTAAAACATATAAAATCTACACTCTGGTTTAATGATGTGGTTTTGCTTCTTTGTCACATCCGTAAGCATTCCATACATACAAATTTTCCATAGTAGATATACTTCACAAACGCCACAATAGTGAAATAATAAGCATATGCTCACGACTATATTCCCCGAGGGGGTAGTCAGAGATATTCTGAAACCTCAAGACATCCACGTTTCACAAGTAGTACCGAAACTCTGTCCAGTGTGACGAGGGGTGAGCCCGTCGCCACATAATGGACAGTGGGTACAATACATTGCCTCGAAATTGAAGCATGCCGGTTTCCTCACGATGTTTTCCTTCACCGAAAAGCCAGTGGTGTTAGAAATCGTACATAAACTCATTGGTACGAGTCGGCCTGGACGGGGATCGAACCAACGCCTCCTGCACGGCAGGCAAGGTTACTCGCCACTGGACCATAGTGAAATATGTTTTTTAAAACTAGTATCAACTGCGTGGGTATTTTGTCTTGTTTTCGTCAGACACCGGAGGTATTTGCATGTATTTGTGCTAAATGATAATGACTTTGAATCTTTTTGCGTCTTTCTTAGTGTTCATGTAACGAGGCAGTTCAATTTATTTATAGTCGGGGAATTTTAGCGTTTGAGATTGCATTAAATACACTTTAGTAAATTGTTTTTTAAATAATAATACTAATATTTTAATACGCATTTATCGATTTTTTTTGGTCATAGGGGTGTCGGATCCTGAGAAATACCTAAAGTTGTGTTTTTACGGTTTTACGCCAAACAAAAAATGCACTTTAGGTGAAAACTAAGATTTATATCTACTGACATCTTAAAATTACGGTAATTAAGTAATCCCTTGTTGATGGTGAAAAGTGTTAAAAATATGATGATTTTTCTTACTTTTTGGGAAAAACGAGACTTAAAAAATAGCACTTTCAGGGATTTTTCTATTTTTACCCTCCAAATGTAGGCATCGAACCTTTGTAAAGTTTTCACCTAGGTGACTCTTCAAGAACCTAGCTAAAATGTGTTTTTTTGATATTTATCCCTTGCGCATTTAACTCACTCTCAGTATTTTCTCGATTTTACAAAAACATTTATATTCTTTATTATTAACCATAATAATCTCTTATTTAAGGGATCAGGATTCTTCAAATAATTTATAAAACACAAGTAACGTAAACAATACAATCATTCATCGAAGTGCGCACGAGCTAGAGGCAGTGCTGCAACGCGGAGTCGGTGTGCGAGAGGGACGGAGCTATCTGATACAAAAAGGACGTAACTATTAATTTTTGATATGGTACTGAAGGAATGATGTGTGTGTGCACTGAGAGATCACCTCGAGAATTCGTAAATAAAGTACCGCAGGTTTTAGTAGTAGTTGTAAAACAATTGTAGAATTGCGTCCTGGAATTTGTAAAGCGATAACTAAAAAGATACAGCCTAAAATGTGTGATCTCTCAATCCTCACAGTGGTCCTTCTAGATCTGGGAAAGTATTAAGTTTAAACCAAGTTTTTGTTTACAGACATTTAGTAGTACTTTATTTACAATGAATCTACCATATAACATACAGCATCGTATAAAAAAATACAAATTCTTTTCACTGATCCCTCAATCCACACGCATGAAATTTGTAATGATAGCGATTTATCGTTAATTTATTAAATAAATCGATATTATGTTAGTTTAACTTTTAGTAGAAACTGCAAGGAATTTTGTAAAAGAAAGAATACATAACAAATATGTCCTCATTCTATGTAATTGGCATTTAATTGTGATCTCTCAATCCACACGTTTCAAAATAACAAATAATCTGTAAAACCATGAAAATAACACCTACAATAATGCCAAGCCTCCAATATTTAGTAGTAAAATGCTACTAAATCTTACCAACTTCAGATCCTGGATTAACGGCTAGAAAAATTAGAAAAATAACTTAGTTAAATTCTGTTCAAATAAACCGAGCAAGGTGACCACAAATTAAAACTTATTGGGACATCATGACTTTTCATTTCTCATAGTTACTTTTAAAGTAGGTAATTGTTTATATATGATGATGCATTTCCTCCCTAGGGCGGAAAAGTAATAAAAAAATCCGTGTATACTGAGCAAAGGCAGAAACCTATACAGAAACAATTCGATAACAGATTCTTCTAAAAGATGTTCTGGCGGGAAGACTTGAAATGCAAACCACGGAGTGTGATAGAACAGTTTAAGTATATATTTTTAGCTTTAACAAATACTGACAAACTTAACAAACTGAGTAAACAAAGAAAATATGAAAATGATTTTAAAGTTAACAAAATGAACGAACAGATTCCACAATGTAGAAGCCCCCAGATTTTATTTTATATACCGAGAAAGAATTCGATTTAGAGAAGATCCATGCTAGCCAGTATTGCATTCCGTACTATAATTATAGTATTTTTAAAATGCATGTGACAAAGTCAGGCGCTACCGTGGACGAAGTATATGTTCACGTTTTTCTGCTTACTTAATTGCCCAGTCATTTTACGGAGTTTTGTTAGGAGGGGTAGGGAGTAATTATGAATGATACTTTTAAACTGTAGTCGATACAACATGAACAACTCGGTCAACTCGGACAACATGAACAACTCGAACAAAGATGACAAATCTTAGAACTTGGACAACATGAACATGTCAACTCAGTTGTCCAAGTTGACCGAGTAGTCCATGTTGACCGAGATCTCAGAATTGACATGTTGTCCGAGTTGTTCGTGTTGGCCAAATTGTTCATGGTGCCGAGTTCTCAGAATAGACCATGTTGTGCGAGTTGACCACGTTGTCCGCGTTGACCATGATTTCCGAGTTGTTCATGTTGACCGAGTAATGGCTATGACTTTATACAAGAAGGATATTTTTTATTTAGTTAAGCAGTTTGCTTATTGGGAACTAGTTTTCCTCATGGTCAAATCAGCACGTCTAATAATTTGTAACTAGCGCGCAACTCAGCTTTTTTCCATACATGTCGCGGTAAGCGCGACTTTCTCCCTCCGTTCAGCGAAGGCGCGTCGCGCGTCGCAGAGAAATCATACTAGACGTGCCACGTTTGACCACGAGCACAGACGTGTGACTAAGGCCGAGATTCAGAGACGATTTGTAAGTCATAGTTCGGACTCCCGTGTGTCAAAATCCATACATTTTCGCCACGCTTAGCTCGAGCTAAGACCAAAAAAATCGTCTCTGAATCTCTGCCCTCGAGGAAGCAACGGTTCCGGTTTTTTGAAAACATTAGTTTTCTCATACATACATTCTCTTTCGTAAACATCTTTTTTGGTATTACGCCAAAAAGTAAGATAAAAAAGTTGTAAAAAAAACAAAGCCACAGAATACGTAAGCAAAGATTAGGTTTCATTTCACGTAACCTTCTTTGTTCATTTTAGGTATTTGCAATTACCTATTCTTCATAGAGAATTATGTGCTTTAAATTCTTTTGTTCAATTTATTCGATATAAGTTGAACAAAATTGATATGTTTTTCTCATTTTACCACAAGCCCGATAAAAAGTTTTTGTCAGTTTTTTACAACTGCTACAGGAACGCGCCACAACCGAAAGCGACGTTGCCGCTTCGACACTTTCAAATTAGTAAGTGTTTCACATCTTCGTTTCTGTAATTCAAAATGGCCTTAAAATTTCGTTGCTACTTTAAATGGAGTATAGTTATTAATGCATTTTCAGTGGACTGGCGGTATAGAAAAATATTGAATAGAAAGATTCGAATTTTAAAAACATTCAACGCTAGCGGATAAAATTCACTTTTGATTTCGAATGATAAACATAATCTTTCCGAGCTTGTGACAATGATATTATAAATGTTACTACCGTAACTTGTGAGGTGACAAAAATATAATGTCCCAAGAAGTTTTAATTACTGGTCACCATCCTCAGTTTATTTGAACAGAATTTAACTAAGTTATTTTTCTAATTTTTCTAGCCGTTAATCCAGGATCTGAAGTTGGTAAGATTTAGTAGCATTTTACTACTAAATATTGGAGGCTTGGCATTATTGTAGGTGTTATTTTCATGGTTTTACAGATTATTTGTTATTTTGAAACGTGTGGATTGAGAGATCACAATTAAATGCCAATTACATAGAATGAGGACATATTTGTTATGTATTCTTTCTTTTACAAAATTCCTTGCAGTTTCTACTAAAAGTTAAACTGACATAATATCGATTTATTTAATAAATTAACGATAAATCGCTATCATTACAAATTTCATGCGTGTGGATTGAGGGATCAGTGAAAAGAATTTGTATTTTTTTTATACAATGCTGTATGTTATATTATGGTAGATTCATTGTAAATAAAGTACTACTAAATGTCTGTAAACAAAAACTTGGTTTAAACTTAATACTTTCCCAGATCTAGAAGGACCACTGTGAGGGTTGAGAGATCACACATTTTAGGCTGTATCTTTTTAGTTATCGCTTTAGAAATTCCAGGACGCAATTCTACAATTGTTTTACAACTACTACTAAAACCTGCGGTACTTTATTTACGAATTCGCGAGGTGATCTCTCAGTGCACACACACATAAGGAATGTGATCAAAAGAGAAAGAAATGTACTATAATCTCTTCACAATAAAGGCTTAAGTGGGTATATATGACTGGATACTTACTTTCTTTCTTTCATGCAGTTTGTTTGTTTACGTTTTACTGTGAGGGTACAGCTTTGTAACGTCCAAGATATGTCGGATAGTATATGTATCCAATAAATTAATTACATTTGGTAATTTGAATTGGCCAAAAAGCAAAATAGGAATCGGAAAATCTCGTCGTCCTTATTTGGAATGAAGTATAGTTACAATCAAGGAAATGAGCGATTGTTTTCTGTTTCAAAGGAGATGGCCAAAAAAAAACAGAATCGCCAGAAATGTCATATGTGCCGTTTTTATAGGCAAAATAATAATTATGTACATCAAAAATAAATAATAATTTACTGCAAAAACGACGCGGTGTACTAGATATTTTTAATTAACGCAAAAACAATCTGACCTGGTCTGACCATCCTCTTAAAAAAATCGTCAGCATATTAAAAAGCACCCTGAATGAAGTCGGTCCGGTAACAACGGAGTAGGTACCTACAGGTTCACTACCTTACATTTTTGATAAATTGAGGGCATCACATACAGAAAATATTTCAATTTGTTAGGATAAAGATTTGCTTACTTTTAACAAGATGCAACGTGTAGGTATCGATACTATGCACAAGGTATGATCAACGATAAACTGCCGCCAGTTGCGCCCGCTACACGAGCAACGCCCTCCCCGCGCGCCCCACATCTGTGATTTTTGGTGTTTATTAAATTACTCGGAATCCTGTACAGATTTATAAGGGATTCTTTTTGATTAGAGAAAACACAAATTTGCGCTATTAGGTTCCGTAAGAATAATTAAAGTGTCTTTTATGTGCGAGGGTTAAAATTAAATAAAACTTTATAAAAAAAAAAGTATCGCAGTCACATTGGTGATAATTCTTAAAGTTAATAGTTGTAATTATTTACATACTGTGACAAAATATCACTGTCTAAAAAATTCTTGTTTTGAAGTTACAATGTGTTTTATACGAAATGTTGAATATCTTCTCGAAAAAATGATATTAATCGGGGATTATTAGTGTCATCATTAAAACGTATGGAAATAAACCGTCCTGTATAAAATCACCAGTTGTCCATTTTTTGTTCATACCTAAATTTTTATTTTTTTCTTTTAGGTTTAATTACTCAATATTACACAATTATAAATCGGAGATTATTGTGAATTTATGTTTTTCAGGTATTTATCTATCATTATTCCAAATTATCACCCAAAGTGCAATTAATGCAATCTGCTCCATACAAAGCTCGCTAGATTTCCCCGACTATTAACATTGTTTTCAAGACAAGACACGGCGCGGCGCGGACATTAGGGTTGAACCTCAACTGGCAGTACGGATTCGAATTTTTTGACACTCCGTCCTTTTCTGTCGCTCAGGAAAGTCATTTGCTAGAGCCAGAAAGATAGCGGGAGTGCGATCACATGCGACCTTAGACGATTTATATAGGGACCCGCCTCACCTTAACATTTCCCCTCTGCCAACGTGCAAGATCCAAAAATATTACGCATTTACGTTCCATTTTATACCTTATCACTAAACGCGACAGTTTGGTGTTCACACGACACTGTTTTTCATGATTTTTAACATTCAAAATTAGAATCTAAACTAATGGAATACTATTCAAAGTTGCGTAACTCGTGCTACCTCGCCCCCCGCAAAAAGTGGCAGAATATTTTGTTAGTAGAATTACACGCGTAACTTGTCCTCATATACGGGCATGTTTGTTGTGCCTAGGGTCACAAACTATTTTGGAGATAGAAGCCTTTGTAAACGCATACCTTATTTGTATAATAGTCTACCATATATTATTAGGAATGAGTTGAATAAGCGTAGATTTTCTAGACTGTTAAAGAAGTTCCTATTGGATAGCATTACCTAAAAACTAAGAATCTACCAAAATGTATAATGAAAGGTACAATTATTGTATTGCAACGTTCGATGTACCTAAATAGACAAAATAAGAAGTTAAAATAGCTTGAGTGTGATTGTAGCTCCCACAGACAAACCGAGCAATTGGTTTTGCGGGATTCATTGTTATAAGTGTTCATTCTAACCTACGTAATAATAATAAATAATAATAATAATAAAAGTAGTCTAAGCATGCGATCTTTCTCGCTCTAGCCAATGACGTTCCTGAGCGATAGAAAAGGATACAGCTTGAAAAAATGCGATTCCGTACTGCTAGATGCGGCTCAACCCTAATATTGCAATAACAAAGATATTGATACGTCGTTTCTGCGAAATACATACTACCTAATACTGCAACTGTTAGTTATTGTACAGTCACGTTTATTAACATGTACACACCGTACATACAAAATGTTACTATATTTCATTTAGTGAAAAATACCAACTTCTCCAGATTATTCTGCAGGGGGAACATTTTTGGAAGACGATTGCCTGGTAGAAGAAGGATGTCCTGGCTTAAGAACCTGTGTGAATGGTTCGATATGAACTCTAACTCACTGTTCAGGGCTGCAGTCTCCAGGGTCCGAATAGCCCTAATGATAGCCAACCTATAGGAGATGGCACTATAAGAAGAAGAAGAAGAAATGTTGTTTGTTAAATTATAGCCTTGCATTAAAAGATTATGCACAGGGTCCTTCTTAATATGCTTACGGTTTTTTAAGTTTAAGAATAAGGAGAATAAGAATCATTTATTTGGTCTAATTGACAACATTTCATTTTAAGAAAGGTACCAAAATAAGAAAACCATTTGGAGATTATGTGATTTAAAGCTTATATCATAATTATCCGATTTTTCTATCCATTATTTCTCGAGTTATTTGAAAAATACTGAAAAATATAATAGAGGTTGAATGAGATTTTATTCCTTTACCTGCTTGGCTTTTCTATTGTATTTGACAGTTTTTATTTTTAATGTTTTTGCGGCCAAGGTATCTTAGCCATAAATCCTACGTTTTTCAGAAAAATGAAAAGTAAATTAAAAATAGAAATATCGGTCAAAAATAAAATCGGAAAAATACGTATCTCTTATTTTTTAACCTATTTTTATATATTTTTTAAAAACAGATGGTTAAAAAATGTAATGTTGTCAATTATCCATTAGACCATCAAAAGAACAGTTTTTTCTATGTGAACAACATCTAAATCGTGACAAAAAAACCGGCCAAGAGCGTGTCGGACTCGCCCCTGATAGGGTTCCGTAGCCATTGTATAAGTGAAAAGAGAAATTTTTTAAACGTTCAATTTTGGATTTTGAGCGCAGATATCATATCTCGAGACAGAAGTATTATACCGATTTAGTTTCTATGAGAGTTTTGTTCCATTGGACATGACCTATCCGACGACACCGCACTCGATTTAAACATTTTTTTTTTCAAATCCCTTTTTTGTTGTATGGGAGGGTCGAAAAAAACTGATTTCTTCATAACTACTACATTTCTGTTTTTGGGTTACTGTTATCTGTCTTCATGCCACATTTCGATGAAATATGAGTAAAAATGAGCGAGTTATTGAGGCGGGGCATACAGACACAGACAGACAGACAGAATGAACGAAAGTATATGGGTTCCTCGTTTGACTACGAAACCCTAAAAAATCTGCTGTTCCATACTAAACGGCAATGCCTACTCGACTCAAATGTGTGAGTATGTATGGTAATTATGGCTTCTCCACTAGACGTGGGATGATGATAGGGGTGGAGGGGAGGGTAGCGGGGCGGGGCGGGGTGAGAGCAGACGACCCTCGGGCGCCGCGCCGGCCTTGATCGCCTTACTGCATGTCTGCATCACTACAACTGACGAGATAATGAACACTACCTAGATACGATGTCAACCCTATCACAGTCTTAGACTAAAGTAAAATTAATGGATACGCCCAAAGCGCGTTTAGTTGAAGCACACAAGTTGTACACTTGGTCCATACAAACTAGCACTTGGTACATACAGGGTACATACATACTTATGCGAACATTTCAAGCCAGAAAAAATAGTCAAAACAAATGACAGGTATTCTTCATACAGAATCTTTCTTCAACATCGAAATCTCAAAAAAAAAATTCTGCTGTCCCATACATTTGGCTCGAGTATGTTTGCACTTTTGTATGGGACAGCTGTTTTTTTTTTCGCGATTTCGATGTTGATTCCATAGAGTAAGATGTTCAGTTTGATGGTCTGATCATCTCCTTACAAAAGTGTCAGCATATTAAGAAGGACTCAGTATATGTTATGTACCCTGTAAAATGTACCCTGTGTATGAAGAAAATGATTGTCATTTGTTTTGACTTATTTTTCTGGTTTGAAATGTTCGCGTAAAAGCATCCATTTAATTTTACTTTGATCTAAGACCACAGTAGTGTTTGTTATTATACTGTTATAAGTAGGTAGAGAGACTACTCGTACCTCCGTGGTCTAAGGGTTAAGAGCATTGGGCTCTTGAAACGGAGGTCGTGGATTCGATTCCCACGAGAAACACCTACTGATATGTCACTTTGTGCGTTTTTCCCCAGTTGGTTAAGACATTGTTGGCTGAATCACATGATTGTCTGAAAATAATGATGATTCCGTGCTTCGGATGTCACGTTAAGCCGTTGATCCTGGCTACTATCTCTGGTGGGTAGTAGTCGTTACATAAAAACCACGTCAGAGGCCGTAAGGCGGTCTGAAAAAACTCTGTCACCAGGGCTTGCTGCCCACACGATATGAAGTAGGTAGTAATGTTAGTGAAGGTACTTCTGCCGATGCCGTGGGTCTAGTGATTGTCTGCGTGACGTCAGCGCTCGCCCCCGCCCCGCTCTCACCCCATGACGTCATACCCAATTATTATTGGTATAAAGTCTGTGTTCATAGGGCTGCCGATGCCGCTTTGAGCTGAGTAAGACTCGTGTATATAACTAGTACATACAATAAACTTTGCACGTGACGTCCTAGTCTTTTAACTACTTAATCAAATGTCTATCTATCGACGAAGAGTAAGCAGGTAATCCTAGAATTGCTTATTTCCCCTAAGTAATTTCATCCCACTGCTGGGCACACCTTGGTCACTGTCAGCTGATAGCTGTCATTTCATACAATTGGTAAAAATGAAAAGAAGAGTTAAGACGTGATGACACATTTGGTGTTGCGCTAATCGCGGTACTGCTCTCGACAGCCGTTAGAGCCATTTTGACAGATCGCTCATACGTTACAGGCTGTCAGTTACATAGAGTTTAGCGCGGTACGGAATTCAGCACAGTTGAATAGTAATTGGATTGCAAAGTGATTAGAACTGAAATTGGATAAGAATAGAACTTCGATGTTTTAACTTAGCGCAATCGGGCTCCAGTATCTCTTCCGGACGGTGACGACCATCTTCCGCAATTAAGGGTTCAACTGTTCCCAATTTTCTAGAATTGCAAAGTTTATTTGACCAGAATATTTTGTTCGAGCTCTCAGTCAGCTTACATTATAATGTAAGGGAGGATAGGATATCATGTTACAACTAGCAACTCTACCAAGTTATTTGGTAGTAGTGTTGCAAAGTTTCTAACCATTCAATGTAAGCTAGAGAGCTTTTGTAGATACGTACATATTCTCTCTATAATTTCTCAAAGTATGTACAAAGTCTACGTAACAACCCTATGGTACTAATGAAGAATGTTAGTACTTGTGTTGTGGGTAGGTAGGGTCGGAACTGTGTCGGTCTGTGACTCCACACCACATTGCACCGTCACGTGTCCACTCACCCGGAGATAGGTCACTGCGTCGACATCCGGCGCTTAATGCTTTTCTGACTTATTGATTCAGTTTAGAATGGTCAACTCTTATTGTTCTCATGGCCGATGTATGAGGCGAATAATAGATGAAGTCTCTTATTGCAGTGCTTAAGGAGCGAAAAACTACATATCATCACGTAATCCCACCCAGAAACCTCGAAAATACTAAAAGTGAACATAGCTACAAATACGACCTGTGGATTCTTACTATATAATACTTAAGGAATACGGTTAAATGTTTATGTAGGTATATGACTTACTGTTAGGAACAGAACGTGTACGATATTATAGCCGTTAAAACTTAAAAGTTGAAACGAAAAACAATACTACGACGAAATGAAAAATATGAATATGATTAAACCGTGAAAAATATTCATGTTTATTAATATCGTATTCATGGTCGACGCTAGCGTGACGGGCTACTGTTAACAGAGCGGGGGTGAACGGCATCACTTAATGTTATCAAAAGTATTCCGAGAAGTGCAGTACCTAATGCTGGGATTCGGCGGAGTCGTGTTTAGAGGCGGCGCTCTACGCCGGCGTCGCGGCGGCGTCGTCGCGCCGGGGACTTGTTGATCTCTCCCCCCCGCGTCCCGCAGACCACCCCGCCTCCCGCGCTCGCCCGGAGGGTCGACAGCACCGAGGGGTGAATCGATGCCAGTAAAACGAGGCCAGCGAAAGCAAAAGTGCACCCAATGTCTAAGCTAATAAAAGTGTTATAGAAAGAAAAATCGATGAACCGTTCCGTGGAATTACTTTTACGAATGACGTCATTTTGTAAGTTTGTATAATTTGTAAATTAAGTTTGATCCTCGGCTGGCTCGGTGCCCGGCGCTTAGGGTTGACACGTAGGACTAGGAGTCGGGCAGAGGTCGTCGCTCGCTACGTGCGGGATGAGTGGAGAGGCTAGTGCCGGCGACGCGACGGTGACACTTGCCAACTTTGACAACTTTATCTATACATTTTAACGAAAATCTGACTTCATACAAACATAGAGATTAGTTTCTAGATTGTTTCGGATAATTTTCATTGACTTTAATTGGTTAGTATTGAAAATATCACCAGACTTCGTTTGTATGAAGCGCACTTCGAATTATATTGCCTTAAGTTAGCCCTGTGTCTTACGTACAAAAACTTGACTTGAAAAAATTGGGCGCTTCGCTTCGCCGTTGGTTTTCAGATTTGCATCTAACTAGTCGTCGTATCAGGATAAGAAAGAGTATTTACTACTGCATATCATCGTCATAGATTTAAACATCAAATATCGACCCGGTTTCAGATACTTTGTACCTATGTACAGTGCTACTTTTATTTTAAACTAAGTAAAGCGCAAGTACCCACTGTCCATTACAAGTGGCGACGGGCTCACTTCCCGTCACACTGGACAGAGTTTCAGTACTACTAAGTGAAACGTGGATGTTCTGAGGTTTCATAATATATCTGACTAGTCCCTCGGGGAATATAGTCGTGAGCATATGCTTATGCTAAAGCGCCAGCTTGCAAATATACAGACAGAAGAATGACCGCAGGACCCGGTCATCATTTATGCATTGGAGGGCCCGCACCCCCTCTCCCTCATTAATGAGTTCCTCTGGTGGATCCCAACAAGCTGCAAAGTAAGGTTGCCTGTCCATTGAAGCGGAGCGAGGCTGCGGAGCGAAGATACGAAGAAATATCAACCAATAGGATTGCATAAAATCTCGGAGCGGAGATTTTATGCAATCCCATTGGCCAACATTCTGTCGTTTCTCCGCTCCGCAAACTCGCTCCGCTTCAATGATCAGGCAGCTTTAAGCTCAAGCAGATCGTTTGGATTTCATGGGTGGATGGTAACTTTGCTACAAATTCTTACTAGTGCCTAAACGTGCAATTGGAAAAATATTATTTTTAACATATTGAGAGTTTCGGGATACTTTGTGTCATTGTGACACGTGACAGGCGCCTGGCCTACCGTCACACCTGGGACTCTGAGCTGTCATTTCATACAAATGGGAAAATGGAGAGGAAGAGACACGAATACTCTATTACCTACATTTTCCGCCACGCTTCTCGCCGCCAGAGGGGGTGAGTTTAAAATTGGTGGGGGGCAGGGAGTGTCCGTACCATAAAGTTACTAATAGAGTGACTAACAGCTAAGAGAGAGCAAGATGTACCCAGCGTCACCACTGTATAGTAGAACGTACGATATACGTAAACGCGATACGTGACGCGAGGCAATAGAACCATTTTTGGGGATCTTATGGCAGGGTAAAAAATCGGTTTCTGTGAATAATTGCCAATCTAAAGTGAAATCGTAGATAATCTTGTGAAATATACTAACACTATTTCATTAAATTATCCACGATTTCACGTTAGATTCAGAATTTTACACAGAATTCGAACTAACCCTGACGATAATCTCCTGAAAACCTCCAAAAACGGTTTCATTTGACAACTCATGTCAGTTCCTGTTCCTGTAAGGTATAATAACTTTATGGTCCGTACTGTATGTAGTACTAGATACTCTTTCTTATATTGTGCTACCGCCCTCGTTCCTTGTTCCTCTTACGTCATCCACGATAAGAAACGTGTTGGTGTATGCTGCTCCGGAAAACACATGTCTTTTCATTAGAGACACAAAACATCGACATAATTACTAACAATGGCTTGTTTATCACACGGCAGCGGCGCGGCGGTCGCGTGCCGGGATCCCACCTACTATGTTTACTATAAACCTGGCGCTGTTTGCAAAACACGCGTCGCTGACGAACGCCTCTCTAAACAAAGCTATTGTTCTCTATCGTGTTTGATAATGATAATATCGAGCGCTGGCTCGCTAGGCGCCCCGGCAGCCGACCACCTGGCAGACCTAATTACGTATGCCTCGTCATGCATTATTCAGCAGGGAGTAGCTCACAATTAAAAGTTTAGTTAAATGTCTATTATATGGACACTTGTGAGTCAAGGACGTATCGGTGTCACTGTGTAGTGTAGGCACCGACGGCTGTCGCTCTTTATTCCTCGCGCTCGTGTGATATCGACACTGTAATGTGTTTGTTTAACTTTAATGTCCGTGTCAACTGTATCCGTTGTGTGTGAAGTTGTCACTTATGTATCAATTTATGCCAGGCCGGTAAACCTATTTCAGGCGAGTACCTATAACATTGAGTGTAAACAAATAACGCTGTTGACGCTCGTATCCTTAGTTCGGTGTAACAATGTTGTGACCCCGAATTAAGGATACGAGGCCTTTCATTGGGGAAACGGACGAGAACTTATCGAAAGGTGGGCAACCTTTGGTAACCCTTCGACGCACACTACCAGCTCTAAACCAACGTGGTAGTCTAGTCTAATAGCTCTAACGATGTTTCATGGCCCTATCATATGGGCATGTCCGTAACGCTCTTCACTTGTTTATTTTTAATTTCCTGAATCAAAATCTGTATTACAGTATACATAATCTTAGCTTAAGAATTTATATTGTAATAGTTAAATAGTTATTAATTCGTGTTAAGTTGTAGAGTTTCTGGCCGTATCTTCTCTACAGCGAAACACGTTCAGACGCGGTCGTAGCTTTAAAATATAAGATTTGACGTTAAATAAGTGGGCTTCAAGTCACAGGCATTATGTTTTAGTATTTTACAGTATTTATTACTTATATTATATAGGGTCCAACTTAATATGCTGACACTTTTTTAAGGGGATGATCAGACCACATCAGATGACAGACATCAAACTGAACAACTTTCGGTATGGGACCAACATTGAAATAACGAAAAAAAAAATCACCTGTCCTATACAATTGGCTCGAGTAGGTTTGCAGTTTTGTATGGAAGAGCTGATTTTTTTTCGCGATTTCTATGTTGGTGCCATAGAGAAAGTTGCTCAGTTTGACGGTCTGATCATCCCCTTAAAAAAGTGTCAGCATATTAAGAAGGACCCTGTATTATATTTGACAGAAAAATAAAAAAAACCACAGTGCTAACCGAAGTAACCAAATGCTACACAAAGGTATTTAATTGAAAATAAATATTATAGAATTAATAATTTGCGGGAAATAATAAGTTAGAGGGAAAACGATTTAACCACAAATTACGAATCAACAATGATTTAAATAAGTCAATAGATTAAACATTCATAATAAGAATTTCTTCTTTATCCAATTTAATTGTTCAAAGTTTTGATTGGCCGTGAATTAATTTCTGACGGAAAGAAAAAACAAAATATACTTAGCATTTATTCGAAGCTGTGCGCTAAAATTAGGTATATTGGTAATAGGATATTTCCCTATTACCAATACAGTCGCACAATAAAAATTAGACAACATCATGGCAATGTTCTTGATTTTTTTTTACATATCCCGCATAAGACCGCACCGCGATTCGAATCCGAGACCTTTAGCATCTCTGACATTATCATAATAATAATTTGTAAGCCGTAAGGTAAGACATGTAGGAAATAATAATTATTGTAACACCTGCTTGTAAAACTACGCATGTCATACAAATAAATGCATCTTTATCTTTATCTTTCTTTATGTCGGTAGATCTGGATTGCGCTAAGTTAAAACATCGAATTTCTATTCTTATCCAATTTCAGTTGTAATCACATTGCAATCCAATTACTATTCAACTGTGCTGAATTCCGCATCGCGCTAAACTATGTAACTGACAGCCTGTAACGTCTGAGCGATCTGTCAAAACGGCTCTAACGGCTGTCGAGAGCAGTACCGTGATTAGCGTAACACCAAATGTGTCAAAAGTTATGGTTCTTACGTAGTCCAGTCACGGTTCAATCACCAAATATTTACCGCGATTGCAGCCCTGAAGAGGTTATTGTGTAAGTTTCCGATTATATCATTTACAAGATCGGTAACTTATTATGACTGTACTAGGCTATTTTTAAGTAAAATTTCGTTTTTGTGATCATCATATCCACTGTCTGAGATTGCATATGCTCACGACTATATTCCCCGAGGGGTAGTCAGAGATATTCTGAAACCTCAGAACATCCACGTTTCACGCCAATCACGAAAAGCCAGTGGTGTTGCAAATCGTACATAAATTCCGAAAAACTCATCAAACTATCTGAGATTAATTAACTAAATATTAAGAAGTAAAATCGCTAAGAACTGTCAGAAAACACCATGTCGATTTGATACCGATTGAATCGTATAGTTACACAATAAGACCCCAGATCGTTAATAATCACATCAGATACATTGCAATACGCGGTAGCTCGAATAGGAGACATCTTCCACGTCTATTGTCTCTTCTTCTTCTTCTTCTTCCTGCCCTTATCCCATTATTTGGGGTCGGCGCAATATGTCGTCTTCCTCCATTCATCTCTTTTAGCCGTCATTTCAGCGCACACACCTTTTTTACACATGTCATCTTTCACACAATCCATCCATCTTTTCTTTGGTCGTCCTCTCTTCATGCAGCCATCCACATTCAGATTTAACATTCGTCTTGTAATATGCCACTCATCTCTTCTCATCACATGTCCATACCACGATAACCGATTACCGCGCAGCTTTTCATTCACAGGAGCCACTTTCAAACTTCCTCTAATATACTCATTCCTAATCTTGTCCATTCTAGTAACCCCACACATCCATCTCAACATTCGCATCTCTGCTGCATGCAGTCGTTTTTCATCCGTCACTTTAACGGCCCAACACTCCGAGCCATACATGACGACAGGTCTTATGATGGTTTTATATATTTTCCCCTTCAACTTAAGGGGGATTCGGGAGTCACAGGTCATTCCCGTAACCTGTCGCCATTTCATCCACCCTGAGTTTATTCGGCGTTTCACGTCTCGATCTATATCGCCATCGCTTTGTAGAAGTGAACCGAGGTACCGAAAATCGGAGCAGACTGGCAAAGGTACGCCATCAAGCGTAATAGGCACAAAACTGGAGGTACCGCCGAAATCGCAGAACATGCATTCGGTTTTCGTTCTGCTGATTTTCAAGCCAACATTCTCCAGCCTTTGCTGCCATTTTGCCAGTCTGTTCTGGACCTCGAGTCCATCTTCACCGACAAGCACAATGTCGTCTATTGTCTATTGTCTCATCCACAACTAATGGGTAAGGAAAAATTGTCATTTTTATTGTTCATCGGCCAGTAATAAAACTTACATAGATTTTTAGAGGGCCATTCAAAATACAGGCTAATAATAGACTATGTATTATTGTATACATAACTTTAGCTTAAGAATTTATATTGTAATAGTTATTAAGTCGTGTTATGTTGTAGAGTTTCTGGCCGCATCTTTTCTACAGCGACAACACGTTCCGACGCGGTGGTAGCTTTAAAAAAGATTTGACGTTTGATAAGTGTGCTGTAAGCTCCTATATTGAATAAATTATATTGACTTTGACTTTGACAGGGTCCAACTTGATATGCTGACACTTTTTTAGGACGATGATCAGACTATCAAACTGTACAGCTTTCTCTATGGGAGCAACTTCGAAATCGCGAAAAAAAACCGTTGTCCCATACATTTTGCTGGAGTAGGTTTGCAGTTTTATATTGAACAGCGGTTTTTTTTCGCGATTTCGATGTTGGTGCCATAGAGAAAGTTGTTAAGTTTGACGGTCTGATCATCCCCTTAATAAAATGTCAGCATATTAGGAAGGACCCTATATATTATAAAACATCACATTCATTGATAGGCCGCATCGGAGCTGGGCTATTAAGGTACAAATAACTTCTAAGGTTGTATTGGAGAAATTGCTTTTTAGCGCTAAGACCGCCTTGTTTTGTATTTCTTTACGGTATATTTTGCTGAGTAGGTAATATGTTTCGATTGATTGATGAGTTGATTCCTAAAGGCTTTGGTTACTTTTTCATGAACGTTTAGAGTCAAATATCTCGGCTCCGATGCGAGCTAGGCTATAATATAAGTGTTTATTACAATATGTTTGTTTTTTATCGTACTACAATTATACAACGTGTTAATGAATAAGCGCAAAACCTCATACACCCCAACAGATTTATGACAAAATAATTCGATTGAAACAATAATTTCATTATTTTGATACTTAAAATTTAAAGTTATTCGCATTTTAAAATGGAGGCAAAAATTATTTATTATCATAGAGGCAGAATGAAAGCGCAAACGTGCTCATGGATACATTTTAAGAATTTTGTTTTGGTAGTAAGTAGGGTGAGAGTACCCGAGCGGTGGGTGGAGATCGAGTTCAGTCAATTTTAAATTTTGCTCACAAATTATTTAATTTTTTGAAAAAAATTTCCTATGTTGAAACCATGATAATTCGATTCTGCTCTCGTTAATTCATTAACACGTTGTATAATACTTTGATAGGTAGCCGCGACTGTTAAAAAAATGACAATACCCATGTCTAATTCAGTTGTAGTCGGTAACAACACATTTACAGCCAAATAATTATAATTGGATAATAATTTATTTGATATTGATAACGGTTACATTACCGCGTACGCGGTGTAGTTGGTATTGCCGTTGTCCGGCAAAAACAGGAAGAAGGAACGGCGTAGACGCACTGCGATAAACATGTGCTATTGTTGTTTGTGTCATGTTAGCAACGTTACTTTGTTCATACTATCACTGTTTCATACTATGAATATAATTATGATTTAATTGAGGGCCCGATAGCTCGGGCGGTAGTGAACCTCCCTGCTTAATCCGAGGGTTAATTAAGCTAATTTTTGGTTTAGCTAGAGTTTCTTGTTACATATTCTTTTGATAAGGAAATGTTACCAAATTATTTCAATTTTACCGCTGTGTTCAGACATCTAGCAAGCCAATTTGACCAATATAAAAGAAAAGGAAAACATACAGACGTAGCCGAATTCTCATATCATTCTTGAAAGAATTATTAAAATCGGGTTAGATATGGAGCAGGAAACAGGGGAATACGAAATCGTGAATTGACCATTTTATGTAGGTAAAATCAGTCCGAGCTGTAGTTGTAACTTTCGCACTGATAGCTCTGTTGCTCGGGAACAGCGCGACAGCAATAGATCTGATATAACCAATTCTTCTAATTTCATGCAGACCGCCTTTCCTCGAGGCCAACGCAAGAACTTGAATACAAAATGCTACGTCAAACGTATCCGAAATCTACAATATCCTTTGATCCCTCCGGATTTATGCATGTATCTAAAAATGTAGTCTAAACAGCGACGTTTTTATGAAATTCCAGCAAACGTCGCTCTCGACGAAGGTTGCGCAGCGCATGTCGTTCGGTCTGCTGGGAGGCGCGGGAGCGAGCGCGGGCGTGTCGGCCGCGGCGGCGCGCTGCGAGTTCGTGCGCATGAAGGGCCCGTGCGGCAAGGGCCACGCGGAGATGGCGGTGAGCAGGCCGCGCGGCTCCGGCCTCGACACGCCCGCCTCCGAGCCCGGCCTCGCGCCCGACGACCTCTGGGACAGCGACTGGGAGGACGACCCCGAGGACATGTTCGTCTACAGGCATCAGGTAACTGACTGACGGTCTTTAAGAGAAGTTTATTCCCAATGCGTAAATGCGCGCTGCATACAAACGAAGTCTGGTAATATTTTCAATACTAACCAATTAAACTCAATGAAATTTTGCAGAAACAATCTAGAAACAAATCTCTATGCTTGTATCGTGTCCGATTTTCGTTAAAATATACATTTTCAATGCTAGGATTAATTTAAGATTTGAATGGAAATCATTGAGGCACTATAATTTTAAAACTGTACATTTTAAGGAAAATCTGACACGATACTAGCATAGAGATTTGTTTCTAGATTGTGTCTGCAAAATTTCATTGAGTTTAATTGGTGAGTATTAAAAATATCACCAGACTTAGTTTGTATGCAGCGCGCCAATAGTAATATACCCTTATCGACTGTCAAATATACTCACCACGTAGACGACACGCATTTTACCAATGAGTTTTTCTAACTTATGAACGTAATACCGACTGCTCTCAAACGTTGATAGAAATAATCGTGAGGAAACCTTCATATGCTGATGAAGATATTTTTAAGCGTTTGTGGAGTTTAACAACTCGGATTGAGCTCGCGTGGTGGACTTACTCCCATACACCGAGGGGAGGGCTGTGCCCGGCAGTGAGACGTATTTAAGTTGAAGATGATGATGATGATACGTCCTATAATTAGCATAGGGAGTTGATACTAGTTCTCTATCGTCTTATTAAAATTTAAGACGGTTAAAATTATTGCCTCGGGCTCGCTGGATTTAATTTTGTGTCTTGAGGTCTAATGTTGTAAATAGTCACCACCGTTACAGTGGTCGTTGAAAGTCAGAAGGAACTAGGGTAGATAGACAAATCCCGCTATCCTTGCGAATGATTGCGAAACAGAACCGAGAATAATGTTGTTAACACGTAACACATACACATTATTGTGCAATTTAGTTCACACAGCAGACTCAAGTTACTGAAACTCGAGTTGTCTCACCGCTCGCGTATAGTGAGGTTAGATGTCCTAGATCGTTGCCTACTTCGATACCTACTGGTTATTATTCATTCAGGAACTTCTACAGTCATAACGTCCCACATTAATATTTCTTTAAGGTAAGAGTTAGGCATTACTCTACAGCTATGTAAAACTAGAGTTTACCCGCGACTTTGTCCGCACTAATTATATACCAGATCATAAGCTATCAAACAAAAAAGTTTTTGCGTACATACAAAAAAAAAAGACACAAAAATTCTAAAAAAAGGTTGATTTAGAGTCCGGGAAACCTAAAAACCATATCGTAATATTTTTCATGTAAATATCTTTAATGTACAGACACACTTCTGTTACAGTTTTATAATAGTTAGGAAGATGTATGTTCTCGACATAGTAAATGTTCTGATGCTAGTGTTTTATTTTTTTATTCGAAATAGGTTTGCGCTAGGCCGAGGATGTAACGCACTCACCCAAAAAAAGCGTACTAACTCTTCTTTTATTTTAATTAAAATATCCAGACAGTATTTGCTTGGAAAAATAGACGCAGGGAGAGAGTTCCAAACCTTACCGGTTCCCATTATAAAAGAGGATGCGAACCTTTTTGTACGTATTGTTGGAATATCGACTACGTAATCGTCACTGTTGGACTTTTTAAGCGTTGTTACCAAAGAGATTATACCTAATAGAGTGAGCCATACCAATTGTAAAGTGTCTACTTTTTTTGACGTTTAGGTTTGAGTGTGTGGTGTCAAGTAGTATGGACAAAAGGCACCAAGTGACATATGGCCTTATGTTTACGGTCACATTTCACACACACTAGCTCAAAAAAAAGTGGACAGCCGCATAAACAAATATCTATAGTTCCATCTCTTTCTACTATTAAAGGTACGTCATAAGACAAAAGAGACTAACTACAATCGTAAATTTATGCGGACTCTATGGAGATCCTTCCTCTGAGGTTGTTACTGAAATATTGATAAGATGTGTAAATATAATGTTGTTGTATTGTTTATCGGCAGCGTCGTCTGAGCGACCCGAGCGCGAGCATAGCGGTGTGGGCGCGCGGGGGGTGGCGCACCAAGGAGGCGAGGGACAAGAGCCGCTCCGAGAACGAGGGCCTCGACGCGCTCGGAGGCGCCGTGGCCGAGGTCGAGGCGGGCGACGTGCGCGACGGTAATATATGTCTCACTCGCTCACTGTCACCGTCACCGCGCGAGGAGCCGCGAGGAACGAGGCGGCGCCGTGGCCGAGGTCGAGGCGGGCGACGTGCGCGACGGTAATATATGTCTCACTCGCTCACTGTCACCGTCACCGCGCGAGGAGCCGCGAGGAACGAGGCGGCGCCGTGGCCGAGGTCGAGGCGGGCGACGTGCGCGACGGTAATATATGTCTCACTCGCTCACTGTCACCGTCACCGCGCGAGGAGCCGCGAGGAACGAGGCGGCGCCGTGGCCGAGGTCGAGGCGGGCGACGTGCGCGACGGTAATATATGTCTCACTCGCTCACTGTCACCGTCACCGCGCGAGGAGCCGCGAGGAACGAGGCGGCGCCGTGGCCGAGGTCGAGGCGGGCGACGTGCGCGACGGTAATATATGTCTCACTCGCTCACTGCCACCGTCACCGCGCGAGGAGCCGCGAGGAACGAGGCGGCGCCGTGGCCGAGGTCGAGGCGGGCGACGTGCGCGACGGTAATATATGTCTCACTCGCTCACTGCCACCGTCACCGCGCGAGGAGCCGCGAGGAACGAGGCGGCGCCGTGGCGGAGGTCACCTCGCGAGGAGACGACAAGGAGAACCTCGGTCTCTGAGCGGCTCTTGTCGCGCGGGTTAACTGTTATTTCATCCAGAGTGTGAAATTAAGGTATTGATGCATGTAAGTAGCATGCTTAAAATTAGGTTCGAGTAGTGTCCGTAACTACAGCAGACACAAATAGCTCGCTATTTTGATCAAGTTTGTCAGTTTTTGCAACAAGGACTCTTTGTTACGGACAGTAACTGAACCTAATCCAGACCGCATCAAACATTTACGTATATATCCACCCTTTCTCTGGGGTTCCATCGCCCATTGTCCGTATACCGCGTCTTGCAACTCTTACCATTAACATGCTAGTGTTGTCGTTTTCTGGGAAAATTTACGAATTTGGCCGATGGAACCTTATACTTTATGTCGCATATTGCGAGTGTTATCATCTCCATTCCATTGGTCTTGGCCTCATGTATCACACATAGTATTCAATCGTACACGCTTCACGCATGCCCACATATGTCAGTATACGTAGTGTTTGAGCGCTCGGAGGAAGCCAGCCGACAGTAGCCCCTACGCACCCCCGCGTAGAGTCCACACTCGCCTGATACGCGCGTAGAGGCTAGATTTCTGATACCTTACATTTAATATAACATCGGAGAAGGTGTTGCATGGCGCAAGAGCTTCTTACTAACTTGACTAATACTTTTGAATGCATAAAACTGCGCGAGTCTCGAAGCGCTATGTTAATTTT